>JAMPIV010003102.1:207500-300474 GCA_024509875.1 Oreohelix idahoensis | reverse complement strand
TTCTCTCCGCTGATGGTTTTTGGCGGTGCCGTCTTACTTTTATGAGGGCCAAGTGCTTTCTTTATACCGTCATACATTTGTCTAATATTGCCTGTTTGCGCTGCGATATGGATGCTCTCACTGAGCTGGAGCCAATAGTCATTTGCACAGCGTCGAGCAGTTTGTTGAACTTTGCTTCTCGTAGCCCTCAGGATCTGTAGGGTTCTGGCACTCGGTGAACGTTTGTATTCATTCATAGCACTGAGCTTAGCTTCAATAACAGGTGCCATCACATCTGATGAAGCGTCAAACCAGTCATTTGACTTTGCTGTTTTCTTACCAAAGGTGGCAAGTGCAGTACTTTGAATGGTGTTCCGTAGATGCTCCCAGTTCTCTGTAATAGTATCACCATGCTGAGGGCTACTGAGCACTTTCTTGAAGGTCTCAGTGAATTGAGCGATCATGAAAGGGTCTGACATCTTGCTGGTATCAATGCGTGGTTTCCCTTCATGTCTGACACGATAGAGTTTTCTTGGTTGTGCTCTGATTTTGCAGCAAACCAAGGAGTGATCTGTGTCACAGTCTGCACTATGGTACGAGCGCTTGGAGAGCACAGACCTGAGGAGTGGCCTTCTGACGAGAATCAGGTCAAGTTGGTGCCAGTGCTTGGATCGTGGGTGTCTCCATGACACCTTATGCTGGGGTTTTGTCTGAAAGTAGGTGTTGGTCACGCAGAGGTCATGGTGGACGCACAACTCTAAGAGCCGTTGTCCATTTTCATTCATCTTGCCAATACCAAACCTGCCCAGACATGAAGGCCATGAAACATTATCGGCACCCACTCTAGCGTTAAAGTCACCAAGGAGAACAAGCTGTTCTTGCCTAGGTATGCTTTTGATTACTGCTGCTAGATTCTCGTAGAACTCATCTTTAGCTTCTGAGGCAGAGTACAGAGTAGGAGCATACACACTGACAAGGGTGATGGGACCTGTGCTAGTTTGCAGGCGGAGCGTTAACAGGCGTTCTGATCCATTCTCGCCTGGTTCAACCATGTTAGTTAGCGATTTTTTGACCGCAAAACCTACTCCGTGTTCTCTAGCTTTATCAAGATCTTTCCCTTGCCAATAAAATGTGTAGTCCTTCTCGCTCACCATTCCAGAGCCCGCCAGGCGCGTTTCCTGAAGTGCAGCTATATCCACCTGAAGTCGTTTAAGCTCATCATTAATTATGGCTGTCTTCCTTACATCGTTTACTTCCTGTAGGTTTTCGGATAGTCCAGTCAACATAGTCCGGACGTTCCAGCATCCCAATCTGAGAGTTTGCTTATTTCTATTTTTTCGATAATTGCTTGGTGCAAAATTTTCTGTCCACAGTTCGGGTTTGACCCTAATCCCCATGCACCCAATGGGGAAAGCAGACAGTGGCGGGACAACACCTTATTGACTGGGGGCTGCCCAGTTTGAAGCGGGCGGTAGCTGTCCAGTGAGATCCTAGAACCTCTCCCACTGTCGGAAGTAGCCCCTGGCGCCATGCCCTACGCCAATTGGGCAAAATGCTTATAACCGGTAACTGCTACTTCCCGTGTTTTGCCGACACCTATAGGGTGAAGCTGGAGTGTCCTCTCCAGGGCGCGAGCTTGGGCACAGTTATATGGAGATCAAGCTGTTGCCCATGCAGCATGTTCCCCCCCTCTCCACACAGCCGGTAGATCCAAAGGAACGGCAGTAGCCGATACAGTTTGGTACCAGCCATGTCGCAGGAGTTGCCAGAATAATGTCAAATCGACATTAGACTGCCTTAGGGACTCCGACTCCGGATTTATCCTCAGGGTTTACTCCCGAAGCCAATTCCACAAATGGATATTCCCGCAAGGCAGCGGTGGTTTGAATTCAGAGTTCCTTCTCTTAGATAAGCTACCAACCAAGGATCACGAGCCCTATCTGCCCGAAGCTGCTGGTTTTAAGGCGCCAGTCGCTCGCCTTTGCCCCTTCTCCCGTCAGTGGAAACAGTTCCGCCGGGCTCAAATTGAGCCACACGTGAAGGCCGGGAGCTGGACTTGGTTGTCAGAGGCTGTTTGAGGCGCGTGCCATAGAAGTATTTTATCTGCAGTGAGAGCTTATCCTCACTACAACTCCCGGCAATAACAACCTTTGGAACTACATATATATATATATATATATATATATATATATATATATATATATATATAGATATGTGTGTGTGTGTGTGTGTGTGTGTGTGTGTGTGTGTGTGTGTGTGTGTGTGGTATGTGTAATTATTAAATAGTCTTGCTCTTACGTTTGCTTTCATACTTCTAATGACTGAATAAACAATTATTTGTTTAGTTTAAAATAACATACAACAAATTTAATAGTCAATTAGTTCAACAAGTTAAAATAATGATTAAATGGGGGTGAAAAGTAAATTAAATTTGTCCTCACAGAGGTTGGATCGGGGCGCTATAAATTTCCGTGTTTTGCTGTTGCCTGTGTGTGACGTACGTCTAAGTATGACAAATGAATTTCCCTGACTCGATGGATGATAACAGAATATTGGCCTCTCATAACTTTAGAACCCCTGATAATCTGTTGTAACTTTTACCGGCATGCAGCGGTACCATCAAAGAACAGGCTGATCTTCAGAATTCAACGTGGAGCGGCCGCGATCTAAAGAATCAGGGACTTGCAGCTCACAGAGTTAGCTTCTCGGGAAATTTTCGCACTCTTATGCGAGCAGCCTGAGACGGAAGAAAATCGGTAGACCGGGGAAAACGTAGGAATCGCAACGTTTAACACATCGGCGAGGTACCCCGAATTTTGCTCAAGATCAAGAAAGGTGCGAAAATTTAACACGCCCCATTCAAGTTACATTCGAGAAGTATAAATAGAGAACTCCGATAAACTGCATTTTATCGTTCGCTCTGACAGAATCCTAGTTGCACTAGCATAGTCGGATCCCTGCTGGATTTCATCTACCTTCGTGACTATTGGAGTGTATTCTTTCTGTGCAGACGGTAATTTATACATTAGCTTCGAGTGATCATTGGTCGAGTTATTTCTATTGATTTCAATGGATTGTGGTGTAAATTTAACCTTATTAAATAAACCCATTTTCAAAGTTCTAGTGCAAACTAATGTTACAGCTAAAAGTATTTCCTAATACAATTGACGCGTAAATTTATTTTGCAGACGTTAAAGAGAATTATAACTTTAATACAGTTTAGTTCTGTATAGATAGATGTGCTTTTAATTATTTTTAACTCACGGGAAGTTTTCCTGATTTGTTAATTGACGACGCTAATAAGTAAATAGGCTAACTGTAATTTATCGCGTCAGATTATAATATGATTTGTAATGCATTTCTTGTTTTGATTATCTTTCATTCAGAACGATCATTCAACCTGCATCCCAGCAATTATTAACTATATACAGAGTTCTGCCAAACTCAATTCGATAACTCCAGTAACATATGAACTTTTTTAAAGCTAAACTTGTGGCGACCTGTAATGGGCCCCGCTCCTCTGAACGTAACTGAGAAAAAAGCCATTCAAGAAACACTTTAAAAATACTAGTTCATATAGAGTCCTTAAAGGAAACTGGAAGCAGAACATATTTTATTCACTGCCCCTATTTGTGAAGAAAAAGCATCGATACCTGAACACTGTCTGTCACGCATATTCAGTGGATTTTAACACCCCCCCCCCCCCCCCCCCCCCACCCACCCCCTCCCGAAGAAGAACTTACCTCAGTGTTGCTTAACTTGTGACATTACGGAAAAAGGAAGTTATCTCCGCCAGCTGTGCCAATTTTAGGAACCACACCATACCTCACGCTTAGCCAAGTGCCTGTGCCTTTCTTTAGGAACTTTATCTAATAAACAAACAGTACCGTTAAACTTCAACGTCCAGCGATTTCGGGACACTTTGTTAACTTAAACAACCCGCAAAATCTGGGGCTGTACACGGAAGAAATTACTTTTACCTAAGCCAAGGTTTAGTGCTGTTTTTTTTTTGATGTATTTCCTATGAAGTGCCAGAATTCACCTTTCGGTAAGTCTGCGTGTGTGTTTGTTGGGATGGCCAGCCCTAGTGTGTTTTTTTGAATGAAAGGAGATTTATCTTTTCTTTACCCTTTTAATTAGTTCGACCTTATACTAAGGTGCATTATATTCCTTGTACGGGATCTCTCCTAGTGGGATTGGGTAACTGTGTTCATTCCCCCCTCCCGTAAAATTTGTTGATTTAAAGGGAGACAATTGAGAACCCTAGCTTTCCTCTACACCCCCCCCCCCCCTTCTGTAACCCCTTGCCTCAGAGTAATAAATTTACCGGTGGGTTAAATTGCCTATCTCTGACCCCCCCCCCCCCCCCCTTTCTTGTCTTTGGGACCGGGTTTTGTCTGTTAGTAAATATAAACGGGAAACGGTGGATGGGATATTTCTCCTCAAAAGCCCCTCTTCCCTAGTTATATTTGTATTCTGTAACTTTTTTGATTTTTGACTGTAAATGTACAATTATGTGTGAGTCCTTTATGATAATAAAGGTATGAATATTTATTTGTGTTGGTTGTCGGTTGGCCTAAAACTCCAAACATTTCCATCTGTGTAGTTTGTATTCATGTACGTTGAGCGACAGAATCACCAAATCGGTGAGCGCGCCTGAGCGACTGGAACTGACACAATTGTTTGTGCAGAAGAGAGAGATAGGAGTAGTCTGTGAGAAAACAGATATTGTCGTAATAAGAGACTGTCCTTGCTCCTTCCCAGCGCTTGTGAATCTACTACCTCATTCACCTAAATCCTTATTCTCACAGAGCCTTCAATATCACTTTACACTCTAAAGGGACCAATATTCATCAGCACCCTCTCAGATAAAAATTACGACAATATATGGTTAGCTCGTTCGAGATTCTGAACTTAGTTAAAATAGAGTGTGGTTGATTGTCTTTGTGAAGTAGGGTATAATCTTTAAAAGTATTACTTCCCCTAGACCAAGCCGTTCAGTATTTTGGGCCAACCACACAATAATTAAGACAGGTTTGTTTTTCCACAGGAACAGGCAGTTAGTGATAATAAAAGATTGTCACATTTGTATTCTCTGGCAGAGGGAATTGAAAATTTTGGTTATATAATTGCTGGGACTGCGTGATTGTTTTACAATCACTAAAGGTTATGAAGCGTTTGAGTTGAGCTAAGCTAAAGACGGATTGTTCTGATTTTTAAAAATTAAGTTAACTACGTCTCATCTCAAAAATTGTCTTCAGGGACGGAGTTTGTTGTTAGAGAATTAACATTTTCTGGGAAATTTTTTTTTTCCTTTTAAATTGTTTAATATAAATTTTTCTCTACTGTTAGTAAGAGTAGATTCTTTTCTAGTGTAACTTACCATTTAATTGGCATAGTTGCTTGCGTTACGAGTCTTAAGTGACAATAATAGCGGCGATAAGTTAACACACGAGGTCATTCAGTAAATTTTTTACTTTGTTTTTCTCGTAGCGGCTTGGAGTTTTTCCCCTTCTTGTTCCATCTTACTATTCTCTAGTCTTAGAAGCATCCAGTTCTTTGACAATGGCTGAGAGAATTAGGATAAGATCCATTTTGAGACAGGAAGCGAAAGACTCAGGATTAGACACAGAAGCCGCGAATCTGTTTATCACCCAGGAACTGCAAATATATGACGCGGAGCAACAAAGAGCAGAAGCAGAGAGGAAGGAGGAGCAACAAAGAGCAGAAGCAGAGAGGAAGGAAGAGAAACAAAGAGCAGAAGCAGAGAGAGAAGAGAGGGCAGAAGCTAGGAAGAAAGAAGCGGACGATCGTCAATTGGAACAGAAGAAAATTGAGGCAGAAATGGAAGCCCGCAGAGAGAGAGAAAGAGAGAGGGAAAGACAACATGAATTAGCGCTCAAGGCTTTAGAGAGTCGGAGTGCCTCTACTTCAAATAATGGAGAGCCGTCTTCGCCCCAGTCTCAAACAATGGATCTCTCCAGCACTCAGTCTGCCCAATTAACTGCGATGTCTTTCGCTTTAGAGTCTTTTCCTAGCCCTAACGAAAAAATTGACAGCTACCTAGAAAAATTCGAGAGACTCGCGAATCTTTATGGGTTAGAGAGTACCCGCTGGGCGCTCAAACTTTCAACGTCACTGAAAGGCAATGCTTATGACGTGTACACAAAGCTGGGACCGAATCAACATGATTACGACATGTTGAAGAAGGCCTTACTACAGCAGTTTGAGAGGACTGCCCGAAAGTTTCTGCAGTTGTTCAGAAACAGCCGAAAAGAGAGCACGGAAACATTTCCCCAGTTCTCTTCACGTCTCACGGGTTATCTGACAAAGTGCATTGAATTATCTGACCTACCTCTTACATATGAGGGACTACTTGAACTTGTTCTTGTGGAACAGATAAAGGCAACTATGTCAAACGAAACCCGTAGATTTTTGGCTGAACAGGGCGCAGTCAGGCTTGAGGACATACTCAATAAGGCCGAACGCTATACCAATGCAATGGCCGAACTTCCCAGCACTAAACGTAAACCCACAGATGAGCCATCTCGTAAACAAAATCTAGAGCAGTCATCCTATTCCTCTAATTCCTCTCAGAATTATAACCAACGAGAAAATAATACCCAGAGACCTCCCCAGGAAAAATCGAAATTCTACAAAACCCGATACCCCCCCAACAACAATTCTGATCAACCCACCAAGCCTACGTGGCAGCGCGGCCACCAAGGTCAAGGAAAAGGAAAGACCCCTACACCATGAACGTCTGATCAGGGCAAACAAACCGGTCCAAACCGCGTTGGATGTTTGCATACAGCCTCGAAAGGTAGAGTCAATGTCAGTGATTCTCAACCTGAGGGGGACCGACCCTCAACTCGAGGAACTGTAATTTTGAATGGTACCTCAACCACTTGTCTCTTTGACACTGGATTAAGTTTTAGTTGTATTGTTGCTAGACACCTAGTCAAACCAGGTCAGGAGACAGAGGAAACCGTCAAACTTAGTGGAGTGTTTAAGAGTGATGCGCCCAGGACGCTGCCTATCGCACTGGTAGAAATACACTCTGATTTTGTCAGAGGAGTTATAAAAGCGGCCATTATGGATGATCCTATCTACCCAGTTATCCTGGGATGTAGATATGTGTTTATTGGGAGACCAAAGGAGCCGATTGTGGCAGCGGTAACCACAAGAGGGCAAGCCAAGAAGGAGAGGGAGCCTGCGCCAAATTTGTTGCCGAACGAACTGAAGGAGGCGCAACAAAAGGACCCTACTCTGGAGCTCTGCTTTAAAAAACTGCCCATGGCTAAGGACCCCAGACACAAAGGAGACATCTTTTCTAAGGATGGCGTATTGTATCGTAGAACGGGAAACCCGGACACGGGGAATAACCAGCTCCTACTTCCGACGCAGTACCGAAGCCAGATCTTAGAGATGGGGCACTCTCTTCCCTTTAGCGGACATATGGGACAAAACGCCACTATTCAGCGAATAAAAACCCACTATTGGTGGCCAGGAATGAACTCTGACATTGTCAGGTACGTGAAATCCTGCGCCCAGTGCCAACGGGTAGCACCCAAGTACTTGACACCCCCAGTACCTATGGGGCAAATGCCAATAGTAGGGACTCCATTTGAACGGGTTGCTGTCGACATTATTGGTCCTCTGGAAAAGACCAAAAGAAGGAACAGGTTCATCCTGACCTTAGTTGACACTTGCACTATGTGGGCCGAAGCTGTACCGCTAACATGCATAGATTCCAAGCATGTTGCAGAAGCCCTCGTGCAAATTTTTACACGGTTGGGATTCCCTCAACAAGTTTTGACGGACAATGGATCCCAATTCCGTAGCCTGTTAATGGAGGAGATCTTTAAGATCTTGAGGGCCAAACATATCCACACAAGTCCCTACCATCCGGCCGGAAATGGGCTCGTGGAACGGTTTAATGGCAGCCTCACCACCATGTTACATAAGCTGGGTCAGGAGAAACCGGAAGACTGGGACCTATATATATCGGCTGCCTTATTCGCCTACCGAGAGGTTCCCCAAGCGTCTACGGGATTCCCGCCTGCTACACTTTTATTTGGCAGACCTATAAAGGGGCCATTAGAAGCCTTACTTCGGTCCCTGACAGACCAAAAGGCTGACGAGACAGTCGTCTCTGCAAGCAAGTATGTATCTGAGCTCAAGGAAAGGCTAAAGCTAGGATGGGATCTAGCTACAACCAACCTTACGAAAGCCCGCGCTAAACACGCTAAAAGATACAACAAAGCTGCAAAAGAGAGAGAGCTCCAACCAGGGGAGAAAGTTTTGTTGCTACTCCCAACCGGAAGCAATAAACTTCGCATCGGATGGCAAGGGCCGTTTACCGTCCTTAAAAAGATCTCACGTACCAATTACAAGATCTCCATCAAAGGAAAGGAGAAGGTCTTCCACATAAATCTGCTAAAGAAATATTTGGAAAGACCGGTGCCATCCTCCGAGCATCTCCTGGCTGTCGCCATAGCAACGGAAGACGAGGAAGATGATGATGGTTGCATGGAGTATCCACTGCAACCCACAGAATCCTTTAAAGATGTCAAGTTCGGCGACAATCTCTCACCTGAACAACAAACAGAAACCAGGGCTCTACTAAAACAGTACAGTGCAGTCTTAACGGATGTACCTGGTCGAACAAATCTCATTGAATTTGATATGAAGTTAACAAACGAGACCCCTGTTCAAACCAGAGTTTACCCCATCCCATACGCTAAAGCGGATGCACTTCGCGGAGAAATAGACAAGCTGCGTCAGGCAGGAATTATCAGTGAGTCTACATCTCCTTACAGCTCGAGTGTAGTGCTGTTGCAGAAGCCCAATAAGGAAGTTCGGCTGTGCATTGATTACAGGTTGCTAAACGCTGTAACGGAATTCCAGCCCGAACCTCTCCAAACTGTTTCTGAGTTGTTCACCAAGCTCAGCAAAGCAAAGATCTTCTCCAAGATTGACCTCAGTAAAGGTTATTATCAAATACCAGTCAAGGAGGAAATTAAACCTTTGTTAGCTTTCAGCACTAGCGAAGGACATTACACATTTAATGTGATGCCGTTCGGTTTGCATAACGCATCAGGAGTGTTCACCAGGATGATGAGGAAGCTTCTAGAGCCTTTGCAAAGTCCCCATATCCATAATTTCATGGATGACATATTAATTGCATCGGAAACCTATGAAGAACATATTGCTACGGTTGCTATGCTCCTCAGGAGACTACAGGAAACGGGTCTCACAGCCAGACCTAGCAAATGTCTCATCGGGTTTGAACAGTTAGACTTCCTGGGGCATACTATTTCTCACGGATGCAGTTGGCCTATTAAGAAGAACGTGGAGAAAATTGTGGCAGCAAAAAGACCCCGAACGAAGAAAGACGTACGTTCCTTCATATCGCTATGTGCATACTATCAGAAATACATCCAGAACTTCAACGGACTGACAGCACCTCTGACTGACCTCACCAAGAAAGGTTGTCCTGATAAGGTCATATGGGATCAAAAGTGCGAACACGCGTATAGCACTTTGAAAGGACAGTTGTCGGCATACCCCATCCTAAGGTTACCTGACCTTAAGAAACCTTTCATACTGAGAGTTGGCGCGTCAGGTCAGGGCATCGGGTCAACATTGCTGCAAGCCGATGACAGTGACCTGAACATGCTATTTCCAGTTGCCTATGGCAGTCGGAAACTGAATAAAGCGGAACGCAACTACAGTGTCGTTGAAAGAGAATGTCTCGCTCTGATTCATGGCATCAGACGCCATCATGAGTTTCTGTATGGTACTTCTTTCACGGTGCAAACAGACCATGCTCCACTAGCTTTCCTGGGTGCCAAGAAGGAATTCAACGCAAGGATAA
This sequence comes from Oreohelix idahoensis, assembly GCA_024509875.1. Classification (NCBI taxonomy): domain Eukaryota; kingdom Metazoa; phylum Mollusca; class Gastropoda; order Stylommatophora; family Oreohelicidae; genus Oreohelix; species Oreohelix idahoensis. The sequence goes on along the minus strand of JAMPIV010003102.1, from coordinate 290,615 downwards.
TGCGTTGGGCCTTGCTATTGAGTGTTTACTCCTTCAAAGTGGAATATATTCCAGGAAAACAGAATGTCGGAGCTGACTTCTTGAGTAGAAACTGGACCACGGAGGAAGAGGAGAAAATCGACGATGCCAATCACCCTAAAACTACCGATCAGGGCAGCTTCATTGTCATAAATTAAACATGAAAACGAGTTTCCATGTCTCAAAAGTGGGGACGATTGTGACGTACGTCTAAGTATGACAAATGAATTTCCCTGACTCGATGGATGATAACAGAATATTGGCCTCTCATAACTTTAGAACCCCTGATAATCTGTTGTAACTTTTACCGGCATGCAGCGGTACCATCAAAGAACAGGCTGATCTTCAGAATTCAACGTGGAGCGGCCGCGATCTAAAGAATCAGGGACTTGCAGCTCACAGAGTTAGCTTCTCGGGAAATTTTCGCACTCTTATGCGAGCAGCCTGAGACGGAAGAAAATCGGTAGACCGGGGAAAACGTAGGAATCGCAACGTTTAACACATCGGCGAGGTACCCCGAATTTTGCTCAAGATCAAGAAAGGTGCGAAAATTTAACACGCCCCATTCAAGTTACATTCGAGAAGTATAAATAGAGAACTCCGATAAACTGCATTTTATCGTTCGCTCTGACAGAATCCTAGTTGCACTAGCATAGTCGGATCCCTGCTGGATTTCATCTACCTTCGTGACTATTGGAGTGTATTCTTTCTGTGCAGACGGTAATTTATACATTAGCTTCGAGTGATCATTGGTCGAGTTATTTCTATTGATTTCAATGGATTGTGGTGTAAATTTAACCTTATTAAATAAACCCATTTTCAAAGTTCTAGTGCAAACTAATGTTACAGCTAAAAGTATTTCCTAATACAATTGACGCGTAAATTTATTTTGCAGACGTTAAAGAGAATTATAACTTTAATACAGTTTAGTTCTGTATAGATAGATGTGCTTTTAATTATTTTTAACTCACGGGAAGTTTTCCTGATTTGTTAATTGACGACGCTAATAAGTAAATAGGCTAACTGTAATTTATCGCGTCAGATTATAATATGATTTGTAATGCATTTCTTGTTTTGATTATCTTTCATTCAGAACGATCATTCAACCTGCATCCCAGCAATTATTAACTATATACAGAGTTCTGCCAAACTCAATTCGATAACTCCAGTAACATATGAACTTTTTTAAAGCTAAACTTGTGGCGACCTGTAATGGGCCCCGCTCCTCTGAACGTAACTGAGAAAAAAAGCCATTCAAGAAACACTTTAAAAATACTAGTTCATATAGAGTCCTTAAAGGAAACTGGAAGCAGAACATATTTTATTCACTGCCCCTATTTGTGAAGAAAAAGCATCGATACCTGAACACTGTCTGTCACGCATATTCAGTGGATTTTAACCCCCCCCCCCCCCCTCCCCCCGAAGAAGAACTTACCTCAGTGTTTTCTTAACTTGTGACATTACGGAAAAAGGAAGTTATCTCCGCCAGCTGTGCCAATTTTAGGAACCACACCATACCTCACGCTTAGCCAAGTGCCTGTGCCTTTCTTTAGGAACTTTATCTAATAAACAAACAGTACCGTTAAACTTCAACGTCCAGCGATTTCGGGACACTTTGTTAACTTAAACAACCCGCAAAATCTGGGGCTGTACACGGAAGAAATTACTTTTACCTAAGCCAAGGTTTAGTGCTGTTTTTTTTGTGATGTATTTCCTATGAAGTGCCAGAATTCACCTTTCGGTAAGTCTGCGTGTGTGTTTGTTGGGATGGCCAGCCCTAGTGTGTTTTTTTGAATGAAAGGAGATTTATCTTTTCTTTACCCTTTTAATTAGTTCGACCTTATACTAAGGTGCATTATATTCCTTGTACGGGATCTCTCCTAGTGGGATTGGGTAACTGTGTTCATTCCCCCTCCCGTAAAATTTGTTGATTTAAAGGGAGACCATTGAGAACCCTAGCTTTCCTCTACACCCCCCCCCCCCCTTTTCTGTAACCCCTTGCCTCAGAGTAATAAATTTACCAGTGGGTTAAATTGCCTATCTCTGATCCCCCCCCCCCCCCTTTCTTGTCTTTGGGACCGGGTTTTGTCTGTTAGTAAATATAAACGGGAAACGGTGGATGAGATATTTCTCCTCAAAAGCCCCTCTTCCCTAGTTATATTTGTATTCTGTAACTTTTTTGATTTTTGACTGTAAATGTACAATTATGTGTGAGTCCTTTATGATAATAAAGGTATGAATATTTATTTGTGTTGGTTGTCGGTTGGCCTAAAACTCCAAACATTTCCATCTGTGTAGTTTGTATTCATGTACGTTGAGCGACAGAATCACCAAATCGGTGAGCGCGCCTGAGCGACTGGAACTGACACAATTGTTTGTGCAGAAGAGAGATAGGAGTAGTCTGTGAGAAAACAGATATTGTCGTAATAAGAGACTGTCCTTGCTCCTTCCCAGCGCTTGTGAATCTACTACCTCATTCACCTAAATCCTTATTCTCACAGAGCCTTCAATATCACTTTACACTCTAAAGGGACCAATATTCATCAGCACCCTCTCAGATAAAAATTACGACACTGTGACAATAAAAAACTTAACTCCAGATGAGTCCTGCAGCTGTGGTTCATCAATTCTGTGATGACGGAAGCCTTCTCCACACTCTATTCCACTGTAGGCGGTTAAGGTGGATGCTTTTCCCTCGCAATAGAGGCGTGAATACTACAAATCGTCTGACGCCTTGTAACCACGAACTTTAGACAAATAGAAAGAAACAAATGCCTACTAAGTTCATTTGTTCGCCGAAAACTAACAGGCCCATTGTCATGCGCTCTATCTACCAATGTTAACCTCTCAGAAGAATTAAATTCCCGAGCACACAGTGTAACTCATGGAATATGATGAAAATTCACCAATATCCTTCAGGGTGTTAACTAGGAAATTGCGGCTGGAGTGCGTGAATAATAATTTGCCTGAATTACAATTAAAAAAGATACATACATCTCACAAGATAACATGTTGCACCTTAGGCACACGTGATGTAATCATCACTCATTACTCATCACCTACTCCCGTCGGAGTCTGGGGTCGCTCTGCTGTCAGGTCTCCCGCACGACTAGTCAGAAACAATCACCAGCTCTTGCAGTAGTGGTTCACGCATATACTATTTTCATTTGTTGAGGTTGCCAGCCTTGTATATAACCACTTAGCAAGAAACCTGTAAAATTTAAATTAGTAAATAAATTGTTTACACTTACCCCACCATTTTGGGAATACACAATCTCCTTGCACAGATTTAGACTGGACACAGCTCTGCATTAGATGCTTCAAAATCACTTTGGTCTGGAAATTAAAGTTAATTCCTCTGACGGCGGGTGTTCTGCGAAATCCTGCCCTGGGAAAACTTTTGTTTAATTCCTCTATGAACTGTTATCAAATTCCTAGGATTCCAGTCTTGTTAATTAAAGTCCTGGCCCCTTTAAGTTTCCAGTCTTGTATTAAAAATGCGGGTTTACTTGTGAATTCCAAAGTTGCCCAATACTCGATCTGTTACTTATAGTTGTGGAATTTCTAAGTCCAGTGTCTTCTTATTCTTTCTGGCTTTTAAGAGTCGTTGATATGTCTTGTGGGTTGCAGTCTCTCTGTGTGATCTGTGTCTGTGTTTTCATCACAATATATTCTCAGTTCTTAGTGCAAATCACAGATTGCACTTCCGACTAGTGTGCCAATAAAATACATTGTATATTTCAGCTCCTCATAATGAACCAATCCAATCGAATCTCGTTCAGCACTACGTGAGTATGGGCGTTTTTTCAAGTTCGAAAAATACCCTCACGTGTTTAACAATATTAAATTTAATATCCACGCGTGACCTCTTATAGTGATGCCATATCGTTGCGTCAGACTTCCGCTGGCATCTTGTGCAATACTGATAAACACCATCTGTGAACTAGTTTGATGTCCACATGCTACCTATTGCCAATATTGTCTCTCCAGACAGATTATCGTGATAATCACACACAGTGATGGTCCCGTGAAACGATAAACGCATCTACCACCTGTATAATCTGCCCACCTCAGACGGCTATCTCAGACAGACAATATTTGCTTCTATAGATGTTGATCGGGCGAGACCGTCTTTTCATGATAAGAATCTTGCTCGCTGACCGGTGATAATGACTGGGTATTGTTACGATAATACCCCAGTTCACCTGTAAATAAGTCTGAGGAGTGGTAAACAAGATAAAGACAGTCCCATAGCAAATATTTCTGTAGGGAAGTGGAGTGTTAGAGACTTTATCCTACTAGATCCGGCATAGAGAGTAAATAATGGTGCATAAAATATGCCACATAATAATGACAGGGGAGAGATAAATTAGAAAATATCACTCGCACGGGAGTGTAATGCAATCCAGCCGGAGTGGACTTGAGATCGCACAACCGTATCGTCACAGTCAGCTACACCAACGCCCGGAGTGAGTAGAGCTGTTGTGGTCCGTGCGGAGTCTGAAGATTCCCATTTGTTCTCTTCCATGAGCTGGTAATATGCATAAATTTTTGTGTGACTTGGATAACATTGCTTCCCAGTTGTTCCTGTATCTGCTTCTGATAAAACTCTTTGCCTCTTCACAAGTCATAATTGTATCAGGCTGAGGTAGCTTTCTACCTTCTTTTGCCAGTCTATCAGCTTCTGCATTACCGGAGATGTTGCAATGAGATGGGAAACACATGATTTCATACCGAGCCTAATTTTTGACGCATCCTGACACGTCAATTTATTTGCCATTTTAGATTGTATTTTGTTTTATTTTGTTTCGGAAATAAAAGAATAAAACAATAACATATTTGTAAAATTCAGAACGGGCTGATCACTTTGATTACGGAAACAACAACAAACGGATTGATTTGTCGTTGCCCTAAAGACGCCATTAGGCGTGATGGGAACAACGGCTAAGAAAATCTATTCGTTGTTGCCCTTAAGACGCCACTAGGCGTAATGGCCACTGACTGCTTTGACGGTCGTTGGCTAAGGACGGAAGAGGAAGAGAAAGATATTTGTAAAATGGCAAATATTTAGTCCTTGCTTTGCCATTTGTTTCATGTGTATCAAGAGGATACAAATTAAGATATACATATTTAAAAATAGGAAATATCCTTTTACTCATCCTGCAGTTGACGTCGTTGGCTGTGACCATATAAATTAGTTTATTAGCTTCAGCTGTAAACTGATAGGGCGGTATAAAGTCCCTCATAGGTTCATTAACCTGACAAGGAAAACTTATGAAGGCAAGAATGCAGAGTTCTTCATTAAAGACAACTGACAAAGCCCTTTAAGATAAACAACTAAATTGCGGCAGGAATGCCTCGCGGCGCTATTTCTCTCTTCTTACTGGCTACAAATTCGACTATTAAAGCAACATCAACCGGAAAAAGAATTTTGTGGATACTGACAAAATATCTGTATTTTCTTGACTTCGCAGATGATCTTGCACTTATTCGTCATAACCAAAAACCAGATGCAGGACAATATACTAACACTGGATTTGATGCAAAAAGAACTGGCCCTGAAAATCCCCAGAAGACAATGATCGCGAGAACTGTTAATGTTTTTGTTAATCAGAATCGACGTCATTACAATCCAGGCAAACCCATAGGTGCTCAGCTACCCGCAGCAGCAAATGTAGAAGTGCATGAATGCTAACTGTTCCCGTAACCCGCTGGTTGTATACGCGAAAGATGCATCCTCTCATACGTTCATCCCTGCTGGTTTCACGTCTGATGCCAAATGCCAGCAGTATTAGCCTTATTAGATCGATTTATAGATAGCAGTGCCGTTTTCTATCAGGTGATCATTAACTGTTCTCAGTAACTCACGCTTATCGATAACCAATGCCCTCAATATGGGTGCTCTCGAAGCTAGTCTGTCAGCTCTCTCATACCGCGAACCCCTCCAGGAGAATAAATGCAACAAATGACAACCGGATTACGAGAATAAATGAGACAAATGACAACTAGATTACGAGAATAAATGTGCCAAATGACAACCAGATTACGAGAATAAATGAGACAAATTACAACTAGATTACGAGAATAAATGTGACAAATGACATCTAGATTACGAGAATAAATGCGACAAATGACAACCGGATTACGATAATAAATGCGATAAATGACAACTAGATTACGAGAATAAATGTGCCAAATGACAACCAGATTACGAGAATTAAATGCGACAAATGACAACTAGATTATAAGAATAAATGCGACAAATGACAACTACATTACAAGAATAAATGTGACAAATGACAACTAGATTACAAGAATAAATACGACAAATGACAGCCAGATCGTGCTCGGAGAAATACGTGATAACATGTGAAGTCATTCACGTAAGAAACCATTGTTATGGGTTCTTCTGCATTAAAATTCGATACGCTCATGAATACTTTATTGCCAAAATGTCGGGCAGTTACGCTTTCACAACTCTATAACCTATGTGGCCTACAAAGAGAAATAATGTTATCTATTATCTTCTGATTTGGCAAAGTACACAAAAACGAGATGAATCCATATGTCCCCCCTTTTTTTTTTTTTTGCAAACAGTGTAACTCGATGCATCCTTTATTGACCCATATGAGCAAATGTATACCACATACGTGTTAGAACATACATTACGAGAAGAACCCGTTTCTTATCCTGCACACTTTTGTGGGACATAGTATGAGTAGATTGTGCATATTTCACAACGCCAGGCCAAGGGCACGTGAGGGGCATTTTCTGATATTTACAGTGGGCATGCGTTATGTGAATGCTTTAAATGGTGGCCATGACCTATAAACTTTCTAGAATCTAGACATATCTTTTCCATAGTTGACTTTCTCTATTGTACATTAATTTAGTACTTATATGTCTTCAGTACTTCTTAACTATGTGGGACTCGCTAACTGACATGTAAATATGAACAGAAGTACACAATGTAAGGACCTGAACGCTAAGCCTATTTCTGCCACTCCGGGGTGCTATTCTCCACAGATAGACCAAATGGAGAAACTCCCCAAAAATAAATGTCACATTCATCATCATGAGAGAAAATGGAGAAACATTCTCCTCTCAAAAACACCAGTCTCACATTCATACCAATAGACCAAACGGAAGAACATTCTCCACCCAAGATACGAGCCTCACATTCACCACCAATAGACCAAAAGGAAGAACATTCTCCTCCCAAGATACGAGCCTTACATTCATCACCAATAGACCAAACGGAAGAACATTCTTCTCCCAAGATACGAGTCTCACATTCATCACCAATAGACCAAACGGAAGAACATTCTCCTCCCAAGATACGAGCCTCATATTCATCACCAGTAGACCAAACTGAAGAACATTCTCCTCCCAAGATACGAGCCTCACATTCATCACCAATAGACCAAATGGAAGAACATTATCCTCCCCAGAAATGAGCCTCTTGTTCATACACAGGAAACAAAAATTGAGGAACATTCTCATCCCCAGAAATGAGTCTCACATTCATCCTCAGGAGGCCAATTGGGGGAATATTCTTCTCCAAAAGAAACGACTCTCATATTATTATTCATCATAATGACGTGGCTAGCCCCATACACAACAACTGATAATAGTCACCTCTTACGACAAGGGTGCAGCAATCCAATTATTTCTTTGTCTCCTCACAGAACCCCCGGGAACTATACGGGCCCTCATGTTCAGTGGGAACTACACGGGCCCTCATGTTCAGTGAGAACTGCACGGGCCCTCATGTTCAGGGGGAACTACACGGGCCCTCATGTTCAGTGGGAAGTACACGGGCCCTCATGTTCAGTGAGAAGTACACGGGCCCTCATGTTCAGTGGGAACTACACGGGCCCTCTTGTTCAGGGAGAACTACACGGGCCCTCATGTTCAGTGGGAACTACACGGGCCCTCATGTTCAGGGAGAACTACACGGGCCCTCATGTTCAGTGGGAACTACAAGGGCCCTCATGTTCAGGGGGAACTACACGGGCCCTCATGTTCAGTGGGAACTACACGGGCCCTCATGTTCAGGGAGAACTACACGGGCCCTCATGTTCAGTGGGAACTACACGGGCCCTCATCTTCAGGGGAACTACACGGGCCCTCATGTTCAGGGAGAACTACACGGGCCCTTATGTTCAGTGGGAACTACACGGGCCCTCATGTTCAGGGAGAACTACACGGGCCCTCATGTTCAGTGGGAACTACACGGGCCCTCACCTTCACGTAATTAAAAATTCTGACGGCATTATTTCTGACTTTAAAAAAAAATCTGAAATGTTACTAAAAATGAAAACAGTTGGAATGTCCAGGCATGTACGACTGTAGCGTGAGGTTTTTTTATTGTTAGATAGGATCAGTATAGTACTGACAATACAGAAATAGAATTTCTGCAGCAAAATGGTGAAGTCCCAGTGTATGAGAGAACTACTGGTATTAAAAATTTGTTACGGCAGTGAATGATCTGATCTCGAAAAATTAGTAGAGTGGAGACAGTCATAAAATGCCACCCCGCTGTGTAACTAACTGTGATATTAAAACAAGGAAATAGATTTAACTTAATTATAAACTTGACAAGTCGTTCAAATACAATTTCCTTATTTATTAAGTATATACACTATCTACTCTTGTGCTGAACGGTGGATGTTGGAAGATGGAATGCAGTGGATTTGTAAGTTTACATATAATAATAATAATAATAATAAATTCTTTAAGCACCAAATTAGTAAGGCAGAAACCAGTAGGTTGTTCGTTGTGACGTGCTCTTGCACATTATTTAGGCCCAACGTTCTTCCTTCTCTTATTATTGTTCTTCTGAGTGTTTTTTTTGGTCTTCCTTTTTTCCGCTTACCCTCAGGAACCCAAGTGAGCGCCTGTAGTGGTATTCTGTTGTTTTGCATTCGTAGGACATGACCGATATATGACCATCGTCTTTTCCTTATATAGTCGGAGACATATTTCTGCCTAGAGTCTTCTCTTATTTGTCGATTAGTCTTGAATTCTTTCCAACTGATGTTCATGAGTTTTCTAACATTTGTTCTCGAATGTATTCAGCTTGTTCTCCAATGATTTTGTTATTTTCCAACTCTCACAGCCGTATGTTAACACTGAGATAACATTTGAATTAAACAGACGAAGCTTGGTATGTATATTCAATGATCGTAATTTCCAAATGTTAGATAATCTATTGAAGGCGCTAGCTGCCAAAGCAATTCTAGTATGGATTTCTCTTGTTGTGTCACCATCCTGAGTCATTTTACTGCCTAAATAATTGAAACTTTCAACTTTCTGTAGTTTTTCCCCGTTCAAGATATATCAAAGGTCTCGTTAGAAAAGTTCATAGCTTTAGTTTTAGAGGCATTTATTTGGAGACCTATTTTAACCGAGAGATGACACAAATTATTTATTGCTTCTTGGGATTGTCTTGGTGGATGTTAAGAAGACATGGAAATCCAGGTCAATGGATTTGCAAGTTTACATATAATGTTTATATATATATATTTATATATATTAGAAACAAGTCTTCCAATTATAGGAAAAAATTATATCAGCTGTGCTGTTAATCAATTATAGAAACTTTATCAGCTGTGCTGTTAATCTGGTCTCTCTCTACGCTAAATCACTTTTTCTTCATTGACAGTTAATTGCTCACACTTGCCGACGGAAATGGTACTACTGTGTACTCATCTCTTAAAACTGTTTTGTCCTTCTTAATTTGTTGCACACAACACCCGCTGATGATCGTTCCTTTAGCCCACCCAAGACTGAGGGGACTAAGGATGTAGCTCCGATACAGCCACTATGCTCCTGCGAAATTCCAGGCAGCAGGATTGACCCGAACCTACGACCTCAGGTTGGATGACACGAATAAACCTGTAACAACCTATTTCTAGTGTATATGAGATGAGCGTGTCTCAGGTGTCTGCATATAGGATGAATGACAACATGGCACAGTATGATTTATCAATAGCGAGACAAGACAGGTGTCTACTTGCAAAACGTTCTTTCTAATAATTCAATACATGAATACATCCAATAATTTGTACATCTAGGTTTAAGTTTTCCTTCCACTTATAATATACCAGGCCATCTCTGATAAGTGCTATATTGGCTGTTAAAATAGAACCTAACAATACTGTTGTAGTTATATGAGTCCTAACAAGGACTGTTAGGTTATATTTCTGGTTGGTTTTCTTCTTCAACAATCATACCAGGAAATACAATCATTATACCTAATTCCCTAAGATATAATCAGTATACCTGATACATTCATAGTAAAATAAAATTTAAAGTTATATTAAATATAAACAGGTGTAGGCTATTTTCTGGTGGTTTCCTTCTTCAACAGTCATACAATCATTATACATGATACTATAAAATACAATCATTATATATGATATAGTCATAGGTTATATTCAGGTTAGAGTTATGTGAGTCCTAACAAGGACTGTTAGGTTGTTCTTTTTTAAATGGAGATAAATGAGTCCGAACAAGGACTGTTAGGTTATTATTCAGGTTGGAGTTATAAGAGTCCTAACAAGGACTGTTTGGTTATATTTCAGATTGGTTATCGTCTTCAGCATTCATATCAGGAAATACAATCATTGTAATGATACAGTCATAGTAAAACTAAAATACTAAAGTGATATTATTTACAGGTGTAGGTTATTTTCAGGTGGGTTCCCCTTTCAACAATCATACACAATCATTATACAATACAATCATTATATATGATATAGGCATATTAAAGCTCCTAAAAGTTTATAGTAAGTTTACCTACCCTCTAAGATTTATACAAGCCAGATTTTGACTCGACCTAGTGAAGCAAGTCTGCCCGGTCATGCAGGTAAGCAGGAATCAGTATTGACAGCTTTCTCTTCAAGTCTTTCGTTCTGGCTGGTCTTCGTGTGTGTGTGTGTCTTTGAATATAACGCGCCCCCATATATAGGTCAACGCAGGTAGATGGTACTGCATGTAGTGAGATCTCCGTGATACACTCGCTCAAATATATTGGATTACCGCATTTTGAATTTTTTTTCAATACGCCAAGCATTTGCCCTACCCTGCTCATATTTTTCAAAAAGTCCAAATCTAGTGACGTAAAGTTACAGTTTATAACCGCTACTAGAAGAATTTGAAAATTGTCAAGGACGATAAAATCTAAGGCAAAATATTGGACACTCCTTGAATTTTTTTAAACTAACGTATTCTAAGAATCTATTATTAGTTACAACATGCGATAGTGTCGTTAGACGTCGTTTTTCAGAACGTCGCATTTTCAAAAACGCCAGAGAGCTGATTGCGATTTGAAACTATTAACGCCACGCGAGGGTACCCACCCCTATTACTGCTGGCTTTTTCGTCGCTCCGTACTAATTTTTTAATATAACATGAAACCGTTTTGCAATCGGCAGACAAGTGTTCGTTTAAAAAAAAAAGAGACGGGATATATAGAGAGAGAGGGGGTTAGTATGGTAAAGGCTACAACCACTTGGGTATTTGCAAACTGACACTAATGAACGACTGAGTGCAGGGGAGCAGACGGGGTAAAAGAAAGACAGAAAACGTAAATAATATAATGCATTCTATAGAAGGAGGAATAAAAATGAAAAGACAGAAAGGAATTAAAAGCAATAATGCTGTTTATTCAATACTATACTATTTCCTATGAAAACGTCTCTAGACTTATAAATAAAGAGAAAAGTACAAAGATGAAAACTTAGATAAAGACGCAGATGAGAATATACTGGAAAAATAAAGGACATTAGCCTGATTAAAAGTCACTTTTCATCTTTTAGATAGCTTCAAAAGTGACGGAGTTATCGCATAAAATAAAAATTGACAAAACAGACCGACAATCACACTGTCATCCCAGCTCGATTTAAAAGTAACATTTTTCTAGCCGTTGCTTGGAAACCAGTCACATTGACTTGCCTCTTTTTGATAAAGACTACTAGGAGGAAGGGAGAGGTATAATCTGTGACGTTTTGCCCCTCCTAAAGCGACTGACGAACTTATTTGAGAAGCGTAAACAAAGGTTGGGATTTTTCAAAAATAAATGTCAAATCGCGGTAGTTTTAACCGATTGGTTCATGTTAGAATAGACACAGAGGGAAATAAAACCACCGCATCTGCTTTGCAGGGTGCCACTTGATAGAGATTTTTCATACACGGAAGGTTCAGAGCAGTTAATAAGCAAATTGCCTTTGCGTCTGATAACAGTACGTGTAGTGATGTGAAAACCAGTTTTTTCCCAATAGTGACTCTTCGTATAACAGGGTTTTTCTCACCAGTGAATAACATTTTAGAAACTTTAACTAATTAAAATATATTGGTCAGATGGCCTTATTGTGTATTAACTTTGATAAAACTATAATTTCATTTTAAGTTAAACATTCCTGTCCTAAAAAATTTGAGGGACAGGAAATTAAATTGTATATACACATATATCATAACCCAGTCTTGTGTATTTAATTTTAGTAACTTACATGTGTATTTGTTTAACGCAATTATCACTACATTTCCATTACCCTAGGCACCAAGCCATATAAATTAACATCACAAACACTAGTTACTCAAAATAAATCGCAGAGTGAGATCGTAGGGTGGTAGCAGTGAGGAACCCTGATAACAACAACTTCAACTATTAGACTCAGGGACTTTCATAGCTGACCTCATTCTGTAGACACATTCTGACTACTTTCTTTAACATCAAAACCCACCACACTGCATAAGGAACCCTTTTGATTGGTTCTCGGCGTTTTAGTCTTTTTAATTGCCGGGTCTTTTGATTGGTTCTCGGCGTTTTGGTACTTTTCGTGACCGAGTTCCGAAGCAACAGGTTTTTTTCCTTTTATATTGTTCATAATTCATTCTCCGCCATCTTGCTGGAACTTGACTTCGTGTAATTTATCTATCTCAGAGTCTGTTGAACGTGGATTGGTTGTGTATATTTGTATATCGACATAGTGTATTAACAAAGAAGTGGGTTTACTCACGACTTTACGACATAGCCCCATCCTTTCCTAGCTGTGACCTGTCATAGCTGATGTGTAAACACCTGCTGTAGTTAATCATTTCTCGTCACTCCTTCCAGAGTAATAGGGTGTCGACTTAAAAAATCAGCTCCTACATTGTCTCTTCCCGGAATGTAATTCACGGTAAAGGAATAAGGCGACAGAAGCAGACTCCACCTTAACAATCTCGAATTTAACTTTCTAGATGCAGCCAAGAAAGTTAAAGGCTGGTGATTGCTTTGGACAATGAAGTGTGTCCCATACAGGTAAGGTAAAAATTTGTCGATGGACCAAATTAGAGCCAAACATTCTTTCTCTATTGTCGAGTAATTCAACTCAGCTGCATTCAGCTTCCTACTGGCGTAGGCGACTGGTAAAAGTTCCTCTGGCTGGGCTTTTGATTGCTGCAAGAGAGTTGCACCAATACCTATACTGCTAGCGTCCGTCCTTAATACAAATTCCTGTGTGATATCGGGTAGCGTAAGGATGGGTTTGCTGGTGAGTTTTGCTTTTAGCTCTGATTAGCTTTTTCACAATCAGCATTCCATTGGATTTTATCAGGCTGTTCTTTCTTAGTTAAGTTAGATAATGGTGCACACAGAGAGTTAAAGTGAGGTATGTATTTCTGATAGAACCCACATAATGACACAAATGATCTTACATCTTTCTTGGTTTGAGGTCTGGGTGCCTTCTTTAACTTCTCTATATTCTTTGGGTCAGGAGACATATGACCTGTAGAAATAGTGTGACCAAGGAGTTCCAACTCCTTACAACCGATATAGCACTTGGTTGGACGTGCAGTCAATCCAGTTTCTCTCAGCCTGTCAAACAACATGGAGAGCGCTACTATATGCTCTTCAAATGTGTTTGTAGCAACAAGAATGTCATCCATAAAGTTAGTGATATGGGGATTTTGTAGAGGTTTCAACAATTTCCTCATCATTCTTGAAAAGATACTTGGAGCATTTTTCAGTCCAAAGGGTAGTACACTGAACTCGTAGTGTCCGTCTGATGTACTAAATGCCATCATTTTCCTATCTTCTGGTTTCACTGGTATTTGGTAGTATCCCTTGCTTAGATTTACCTTCGATAAATACCTAGCTTTACTCAGTGTAGAGAACAGCTGGTTGGTGTCAGGTAATGGATCCACCTGAGATTCTGTGATCGCATTTAGCTTCCTGTAGTCAATACACTCGGTTTTCTTAATAGCACCACACTTGAGCTATAGGGAGAGTCTGACTTCGAGATAATTTTCTCCTTCAACAGATAATCAACTTCCTCCATTAGTGTTTGGGCTTTCGCATAGGGTATAGGGTATGTTCTCGTGCATACTGGTGTACGGTCAGTAACCTTCATGTCGTACTCTAACAGATTCGTACGACCTGGCTTATCTGTGAGCACATCAGCATGGGTTTCCAACACTTTCTGAACCATCCTCTTCTGCTCTGGAGTTAAATGTTCACTAATGTTTACTTGAACATAATCCTGTGTAGTTGTGAGTGGATATTCCAGAGTGAAGTAGTTCACCGTGCATTTCTGTTGCAATGGCTAGGGTCATAATATGTGCAACTTATGATGATTCCTTGTCATAGTACTTTTTAAGAAGATTGACATGATACGCCTTCTCCTTTCCTTTCTTGTCGATCTTATAATTGGTCCTGGAAAGTTTTTCCAGTATGACATAAGGTCCCTGCCATCCAATCTGCAATTTATTATTGCTGCTTGGCAACAGTAATAACACCTTTTCACATACCTCTAGTTCCCAATACTTTGCTTTTTTGTTGTAGTACGCAGCATGCTTCCTCCTGGACTGTCTTAAGTTATCATTTGCCAGTTTCCAACCTGTTTTCAATCGAAATGTCAACTCGTTGACGTATTGGTATGAGGAAGTCACGGTTTCCTCTGCTTTTTCATCAGTCCATGTCCGCAGCAATGCTTCCAGTGGACCTTTTATTGGTCTTCCAAACAACAATGTAGCTGGAGCAAATCCAGTTGAATTGTGGGGTACTTCCATATATGCAAAAAGTGCAGCGGGTAAGTATGTATCCCAAGTATCAGGTTTTTCACTTGCCAGCTTTCTAAGGATTGAAATTAGCGTACCATTGAACCGCTCTACTTGACCATTCCCTTGGGCACGGTAGGGACTTCAATGATGCCTGTCTTGAAATATCCTGAATACTTCTTGTGTTAGCTTTCCCTTAAACTGAGAAACATTGTCAGTCAATATCTGATGCGGGAAACCTAATCGGGTGAATATTGTCATCAGGGCCTCTGCCACATGCTTTGAATCTATAGCTGACATGACCACTGCTTCTCCCCACATAGAGCAAGTATCAACCAAGGTTAAGATGTATGCATTTCTCTTCTTGGTCCTAGTGAGGGGTCATACAATATCCACGGCAACACGTTCAAAAGGGGTTCCCATAATGAGCATTTCTCCCAGTGTTGCTGGTGCAGTCCTATGCTTAGGAGCTACTCTTTGGCATTCTGGACAGGATCTTACTTATCTCTTTATGTCCTCTGTAATTCCAGGCCAAAAGTAGTGACAGGTTATCCTTTGTCCAGTGGCCCCTGTTACCATATGTCCACTGAAGGGTATAGCATGTCCTAGCGTCATAACTTTCTCCCTGTAAGATTTTGGCACTACTAGCTGTCCATGCCGTTTAGGTCCTGTTCCAACTTTTCTGTAGAGTTGGCCATTCTTCATGTAAAAGTCTCCTTTCTCTGTAGGGTTATGTGCTTTAAGTAATTTGCCAAAACAAGGCTTCAAGGTGCTGTGTTCTAGATGAGTATTGATAGGATTTTCCTCCATTTTCCTGGAGTTTTCCCTGGTCTGGACTGTTGCCATAACTACAGGTTTTATAGGTTCTCCAAGGAAAACATACCTACACCCAAGAATCAAAGTGTAAATAGGGTCGTCCATCACTGCTGCTTTGATTTCTCCTTCCACATAGCGAGATCTTATGTTGATTCGGGCTATGGGTAATGTCATGGTTCTTGCTCCCTTGATCGGTCCTTTGATTTCCACTGTTTCTGTCGTTATCTGGTCAGGACTCACTAGAGAAGAGCACACAACTGAATCAAAGTCCAATCCTGTGTGATATAAACACAGTACTTGAGTGCCATTCACGGTCACTTCCTCACAGACAGGGGGATGATGGAGGTCCTTCTGACTTACTGCCAGTTCCTTCCTTCCCTGCTTCTCTGTTGTAAGTCATGCAGCGTGATGAGGTGGATTCTTCCTTCTGCAGTCCGCAGTATTGTAGTTACTCATTTGACAAGTTTTACACCACTTTCCTTCCTTTCGGTACATAGGTCTCACTAATATGCCAGAGGCTGACCTATCTAAGTTCATTAACTTCATTAACATATTCCACCATGCGATCCAATTCACCTCTCACATCTCCACAGCCTGTGTTAATTTCCTTGACATTGTTGTCACCATCACTCCTCCCCCACAAACACCTTACCACTTCGGTGTACTACAAACCCACCGACGCACACAGTTACCTCCTTTATACTTCCGCTCATCCTCCGACTTGTCGTGACTCCTTGCCTTTCTCACATCTTCTCCGCCTCCGTCGGTTATGCCAAGATGATGACAACTTTCTATGCCATGCACAAGAAACGTTGGACTTCTTCCGTCGCAGACAGTATCCAGAGGATGTTCTTTCCTCTGCCTTAGAGCGTGTTCTCCCTATCTCACGTATAGAGGCCCTCAAACCCCGCCACAAAACCTCCTGTGATAGAGTCAAGTTAATAATGACCTATCACCCTCACAGCACTGCTGTCAAAAGAATGCAGTTTCGTCACCTACCTCTCATCCAAGCTGACCCAGTGGCGCGGGAAGTGTTTAGTGAGCCACCCTTGCTGGCATATAGACGGGATAAAAATTTGAGAGACCTCCTAGTCCACAGCCGTTTGAAAACCGTCAACGATGGCCACTTTGGGACCAACCATGTAACCGAACACGATGTAAGACATGTCAGTATGTAATCGAAACACGTTCAGTATCGTTCCCTCATGCCAAGTTCACCATTGTCCATGGCTTCACATGTGAGTCACGCAACATAATTTATGCTATTATATGCAAACGTTGCAACATTACTTACATCGGCCAAACGGGCACACGACTGGGCGACCGATTCTGCAGACACCTCTACGATATCTCTCAGTTGAAATCCACACCTGTGGCCATCCACTTCAATGGCCCTGACCACCAAGGTGCCACTGACATCCAGGTGACAGCCATCAGATCCTGTTCCTCGGACGCCAACAGTCTGTTTCGCCAGGAACAACGCCTCATCCATCTTATGGGTTGCCTTAAACCAAAAGGTTAGAATACCCAACATTCTTTTGTCTGAGGCGTCCTTTTCTATCTAGTCCCAGCTGTGTTATGACTTTCTACCTTGTTGAGATAAATTTTTTTTTAATATTTTTAATTATTATATTATTTATTTATTTATTATAATTTATTTTTTAATTTATTTATTATATTATTTTTTTATTTATTATTTATTTATTTATTTTATTTTATTTATTTATTTATTTTTTCTCTGTCCAGTCCTTGTTTTCATTATTTCTTACAATTTTTTTTTTGTTTTTTATAAACTATCGACTTCCGCTTCCGCTTTCCGGTTTAGTGGCCGCCATCTTGCTGCATGTGACTGGACATAAGGGAGTATTTTTTTCTCTTATTATTATAGATTCATGTTCTCTACTTAATTCTAATTTTCTTTCCCTCCTATCTCTTGTTTGTCTGTCCCTGATGAAGGCCTTGTGGCCGCAAAGTAGGTTTTTCTTGTCCTTTCTCCTTGTAAGACGTATTTCTATTTGTGTGTTTTTTGTTTTTTTCCCCATTCAACCATTCCTTCCGGTAAGGTGTCTTATCCGATCTTAGAGGGGTTTTGTCCTTTTGGTCAAATCTGTGTTTGTTCCTTGTGGTATGGTACTTTTGTTCATATTTCGTAAAGTGTTGTGATGATTTGAAGTTTTCACCCTGCTTCTTCTTATTTACTAATAATTCTGCAGGGGCTGCTTGATATCTCTCAGCAACAGTTACAATATCTTCCAATCACTCTGCTCCTTGTTCCATGATAAACTTCCTCCTTTCTTGAGACATGGACTTTCACTTGCTCCATCATTATTATTTCTTTCAGATCCTGACACTTTCCTAAACTACTCCCTTTTGTCAAATAAGTTTCCAGTCTAGAAGAGAATATGTGATAGTTTTCTCCTGGAAGAAGTTTAGCTGTTCGGAATTTCTTTTTATACGATTCTGAGATTTTTTCATATCTCACAAGCAGTGCCTGCTTCAAGATTTCATAATCTTCCTGGTCATCTCTTGAGAGCTTCAAATATACATCGTAGGCCACACCTCTCAATCCCTGAGATAGTTTAAGACTCCACTTTTCTCTCACTACGCCATAGGTAGTGGCAAGTCTTTCATATCTATCCAGGTACGACTCATTGGCGTCTACTTTCTCAACAAATGGGTCCAGATGAAAATTCATGGCCCCACTTGAGGTGCTCTGGCTGGAGCTACTCTCAGAGTGAGGTGAGCTACCACCATTATTGCCAATAATTGCCTGAATTTCAAGCTCTTTTAATCTCAACTGATGGTCTCTCTCTGCTTGTAATTTCCTTTCCTCAGCGTCAATTTTCTTTGCCTCATCTTCAACCTCCAATTTCTTGGCTTCAGCTGCCAATTTCTTTTCTTCAACTTCTAATCATTTGGTTTCTCTCTCAGCATTCAGTCTTTTGGCTTCTCTTTCAGCTTCTGCTTGCAGTTTCCTTTCCTCTTTACCCATGTGTTTTTCCACTTCTGTTGTGACATACTGAATAAGAGCATCACCTGTCATATTTAATTCCTTACCTATCTGCATGATCGCAGTTCTGAACTTCACTAGATCAGCCATGACGTTACTTAGAGAGGGTATGTAATTTTACTATATGCAAATTATTGTAATTAAACTTAATTAATTTAAATGAACAAATAATGTCCGTGCAACTTTGTGAGCATCAACTATTTACTGAGTACAAAATGGTACTCCTCCTAAGAAAACAATAACAAATCCTATTTATGACTTTTTTCAAAAAACTGTTCCTTTTATTGTCTATAGGATGGGAGCCGCGCTGGTGTAATGGCTTCGGCGTTGTACTGGCGACCAGGTGTTCATGGTTCAAACCCGGGCGTCGGCGTTTGAAGAAATGTTTACGGCCGGAAATTTGACTGAATAGCCTGAACGGCTCCTGTGATAAACCCTCTGTGGATGGGAAGGAGCGAAGCTCCTGACCGGGTTGGAAGGAAAGTCCTCAGGTTCCCCAGCCTCGCAATGACATGTCATTGGGCCGAAGGGCTGAAAGCCCAAGTGCCGCTGGTTATGGAAAAAAAAATTGTCTATAGGTGGCACAAGATAGCGTTAGTAGATAGATGAATAGACTAAGCATGGCTCAAGATATATAGACATATCCCAGGAACAAGCCCCCAGTGTAGCGTGAGGTTTTTAAAATTGTATATAGGATCAGAATAGTACTGACAATACAGAAATAGAATTTCTGCAGGAAAATGGTGAAGTCCCAGTGTATGAGGGAACTACTAGTATCACAAATTTGTTACGGCTGTGAATGATCTGATCTCGAAAAATTAGTAGAGTGGAGACAGTTATAAAATGTCACCCCGCTGTGTAACTAACTGTGATATTAAAACAAGGAAACAGATTTAACTTAATTTTAAACTTGACAAGTCGTTCAAATACAATTTCCTTATTTATTAAGTATATACACTATCTACTCTTGTGCTGAAGGGTGGATGTTGGAAGATGGAATGCAATGGATTTGTAAGTTTATATATATATATATAATATTTATTTATTTATTTATTTATTTATTAATATTTATATTTATTTATTTATTTATATTTATTTATTTATTTATTTATTTATATATATATATTTATATATATATAATATTATATATTATACTTATATATATATATATATATAATATATAGGATATAATATATATAGCTATATATAATATATATATACAGAAACTTTATTTTTTTATATATTTTTATATAATTTTTTATATTGATTTTATATAATTTTTAAATGGTATACTTTATATTTATAAACATTTTATATTTTATTTATAGCACATATTACAACAAGTTTAGCTTCCAATTATAGGAAAAAATTATATCAACTGTGCTGCGAAGTTAATCAATTACAGAAATACGACCTCATCACGAATAAACCTGTGCTGTTAATATTGTCATCTCCCACTACTAGTGTATAAGATCCCGTTTTCTTCATTCATCAGTTAATTGCTCACACTTGCAATACGGAAATGGTACTACTTGTGTTCTTTCTAATAATTCAATACATGAATACATCCAATTAAAACAATCTAGTTTAAGTTTCCCTTCCACTTAATAATACCAGGCCATCTCTGATAAGTGCTATATTAGCTGGTAAAATAGATCCTAACAATACTGTTGCAGTTATATGAGTCCTAACAAGAACTGTTAGGTTATATTTCGGGTTGGTCTTCTTCTTCAACAATCATACCAGGAAATACAATCATTATACCCAATTCCCTAAGATATAATCAGTATACCTGATACATTCATAGTAAAACAAAATCTAAAGTTATATTAAATATATACAGGTGTAGGCTATTTTCTGGTGGTTTCCTTCTTCAACAGTCATACACAATCATTATACATGATACTATAAAATACAATCATTATACATGATATATTCATAGGTTACATTCAGGTTGGAGTTATATGAGTCCTAACATGGACTGTTAGGTTGTTCTTTTTAGGATGGAGTTAAATGAGTCCTAACAAGGACTGTTAGGTTATTATTCAGGTTGGAGTTATATGAGTCCTAACAAGGACTGTTTGGTTATATTTCAGATTGGTTTTCATCTTCAGCAATCATACCAGGAAATACAATCATTATAATGATACAGTCATAGTAACACCAAAATACTAAAGTGATATTATATAAAGGTGTAGGTTATTTTCAGGTGGGTTCCCTTTTCAACAATCATACATAATCATTATACATGATACTATAAAATACTATCATTATATATGATATAGGAATATTAAAACTCCTAAAAGTTTAGAGTAAGTTTACCTACCCTCTAAGATGTATACAAGCCAGAATTTGACTCGACCTAGTGAAGCAAGTCTGCCTGGTCATGCAGGTAAGCCGGAATCAGTCTTGGCAGCTTTCTCTTCAAGTCTTTCGTTTTGGCTGGTCTTCGTGTGTGTGTGTGTGCCTTTGAATAAAACGCGCCCCATATATAGGTCATTGCAGGTAGATGGTACTGCATAAGGAACCCTCTTGATTGGTTCTCGGCGTTTTAGTCTTTTTAATTGCCGGGACTTTTGATTGGTTCTCGGCGTTTTGGTACTTTTCGTGACCGAGTTCCGAAGCAACAGGTTTTTTTCTTTTATATTTTTCCTAATTCATTCTCCGCCATCTTGCAGGAACTTGACTTCGTGTAATTTAATCTGTCTCAGAGTCTGTTGAACGTGGATTGGCTGTGTATATTTGTATATCGACATAGTGTATTAACAAAGAAGTGGGTTTATACACGACTTTACGACAACGACCTGTGAGTGAGCATGCAAGCGGGGAACTGCCACATTCTATGCCAATCGTTACCTTCCAACACTGACAAATACTTAGGATCCGAAATCTTGAAATCTCCTGCTCAGTCAACTTATTCACTCAGGCTGCACAGTTTTTTCCGCTTTCCCAACATAAACAGAGGAAGAGACTAATCACAGGAGAAATTCTGCTGTCTGGGGGACATGGGGATAAAGTTTCCATGACAGTAAAAGGAGGGTTTCTATTGTTATCTAAGGAAAGAACTCATAGAATGGGACGATATTGGACTATGAACAAAAAACAGCAACATTCAAACAGGCAAAAAAAAATAATGATAAGCACTGGTTATGTTCCAACCAATGACAAAGAAGAATCTGAAGATTTTTACACCAGCCTACAAAATATCATGGATAGAGTAGAAAGAGCATCACATACATGGCATATCTTGATAAGTTTTCTTTTTAAAAGAGAATCTATAATTGAAAGCTAAATTTTATACTTAACTCATGTTTCTAAGACTGAATACGCATTTTAGAATGTAACTTTCTATAAAAATTTGAAGGCCGTTCATTTGCTTATGAAATAACCCAAATTTGACCAAGTGGGAATTAATACTTGTTTTATTATAACACTATTATAGAGTTATGTATGCTGGGTCATATATGGGCCGCTGGGCCTTAAGGGGTTTTAAGAATGGTATTCATGAGGAAACCATAATGCCTCATCAATATCTAAAAAGATTCTCTGTCTACACTGTCAAATGTCTTTTCATAGTCCACAAATCCAATGTAGCGAGGTTAAATCCATTCCAGATTTTGTTCAAATATTATTCTAAACGTGGATATTTGGTCTGTGTAGGATCTGTTTTGTCGAAAACTGTTCATCTCTCAGTTGACTATGTATAATAATAATAATAATAAATTCTTTAAGCGCCAAACACGGCGCATAAGGCAGAAACCAGTGCTCTCCAGGTTGTTCGTTGTGACGCCACTCCTCTTAGCTCTTGCACATTATTTAGGCCCAACGTTCTTCCTTCTCTTATTATTGTTCTTCTGAGTGTTTTTTTTGGTCTTCCTTTTTTCCGCTTACCCTCAGGAACCCAAGTGAGCGCCTGTAGTGGTATTCTGTTGTTTTGCATTCGTAGGACATGACCGATATATGACCATCGTCTTTTCCTTATATAGTCGGAGACATATTTCTGCCTAGAGTCTTCTCTTATTTGTCGATTAGTCTTGAATTCTTTCCAACTGATGTTCATGAGTTTTCTAAGACATTTGTTCTCGAATGTATTCAGCTTGTTCTCAAATGATTTTGTTATTTTCCAACTCTCACAGCCGTATGTTAACACTGAGATAACATTTGAATTAAACAGACGAAGCTTGGTATGTATATTCAATGATCGTAATTTCCAAATGTTAGATAATCTATTGAAGGCGCTAGCTGCCAAAGCAATTCTAGTATGGATTTCTCTTGTTGTGTCACCATCCTGAGTCATTTTACTGCCTAAATAATTGAAACTTTCAACTTTCTGTAGTTTTTCCCCGTTCAAGATGATATCAAAGGTCTCGTTAGAAAAGTTCATAGCTTTAGTTTTAGAGGCAATTATTTGGAGACCAATTTTAACCGAGAGATGACACAAATTATTTATTGCTTCTTGGGATTGTCTTGGTGTTGAACTTAAGAATGCTACATCATCTGCGAAATCCAGGTCCCCCAGGAATTTTCCATGTGTCCATTTTATACCCAATTGTTCATTGTGGGTATAGTTTCTCATAACCCAATCAATAGCTATTCCAAAAAGTAGTGGTGACATAATACAGCCTTGTTTCACCCCTGTTTCTACTGTAAACCATTCTGTATTCCCTTTATTTGTTCTAACACAACATCTTGCATTGTCATATAGCGCTTTGATTATATTCACATATTTTGTTGGAAAACCATAGATTGTAAGTATCTTCCACAATGATGGGCGGTGTAGACTATCAAAGGCTTTTTGAAAATCGACGAAGGTGATAATAAGTGGCGATTGCCTTTCCACTGATTCTTCTATAATTGTTCTTAGTGTGAATAGTTGACTATGTATGGGTCTTTTAATCTCTGCCGGATGATTCTGCTTAATGTTTTTCTTGGCACTGATATTAACAGTATCCCTCTGTTAATTGTGCACTCTTGTAAACCCCTAATTAGGCAACGATCAGATAACTTTCCATTCTACTAGTATTTCTTCTCTCTCCTAGACTTTACCAAGTAATGTGTATC
This sequence comes from Oreohelix idahoensis, assembly GCA_024509875.1. Lineage (NCBI taxonomy): Eukaryota > Metazoa > Mollusca > Gastropoda > Stylommatophora > Oreohelicidae > Oreohelix > Oreohelix idahoensis. The sequence goes on along the minus strand of JAMPIV010003102.1, from coordinate 266,665 downwards.
ATCTCTCTGCATAGGTGTTTATATCTTCTTTGACGGCCCCTGCTGAAATGCCATCTGGACCAGCCATTTTTCAATTTTAAGAAGCGATATATTTATTTATATATTTATTTATATATTTATATATTTATATATTACAACAAGTCTTCCAATTATAGGAAAAAATTATATCAGCTGTGCTGTTAATCAATTACAGAAACTTTATCAGCTGTGCTGTTAATATTGTCTCTCTCTACGCTAAATCCCTTTTTCTTCATTGACAGTTAATTGTTCACACTTGCCGACGGAAATGGTACTACTAATTTGTACATCTAGGTTTAAGTTTTCCTTCCACTTATAATATACCAGGCCATCTCTGATAAGTGCTATATTAGCTGGTAAAATAGATCCTAACAATACTGTTGCAGTTATATGAGTCCTAACAAGAACTGTTAGGTTATATTTCGGGTTGGTCTTCTTCTTCAACAATCATACCAGGAAATACAATCATTATACCCAATTCCCTAAGATATAATCAGTATACCTGATACATTCATAGTAAAACAAAATCTAAAGTTATATTAAATATATACAGGTGTAGGCTATTTTCTGGTGGTTTCCTTCTTCAACAGTCATACACAATCATTATACATGATACTATAAAATACAATCATTATACATGATATATTCATAGGTTACATTCAGGTTGGAGTTATATGAGTCCTAACATGGACTGTTAGGTTGTTCTTTTTAGGATGGAGTTAAATGAGTCCTAACAAGGACTGTTAGGTTATTATTCAGGTTGGAGTTATATGAGTCCTAACAAGGACTGTTCGGTTATATTTCAGATTGGTTTTCATCTTCAGCAATCATACCAGGAAATACAATCATTATAATGATACAGTCATAGTAACACCAAAATACTAAAGTGATATTATATAAAGGTGTAGGTTATTTTCAGGTGGGTTCCCTTTTCAACAATCATACATAATCATTATACATGATACTATAAAATACTATCATTATATATGATATAGGAATATTAAAACTCCTAAAAGTTTAGAGTAAGTTTACCTACCCTCTAAGATGTATACAAGCCAGAATTTGACTCGACCTAGTGAAGCAAGTCTGCCTGGTCATGCAGGTAAGCCGGAATCAGTCTTGGCAGCTTTCTCTTCAAGTCTTTCGTTTTGGCTGGTCTTCGTGTGTGTGTGTGTGCCTTTGAATAAAACGCGCCCCATATATAGGTCATTGCAGGTAGATGGTACTGCATAAGGAACCCTCTTGATTGGTTCTCGGCGTTTTAGTCTGTTTAATTGCCGGGACTTTTGATTGGTTCTCGGCGTTTTGGTACTTTTCGTGACCGAGTTCCGAAGCAACAGGTTTTTTTCTTTTATATTTTTCCTAATTCATTCTCCGCCATCTTGCGGGAACTTGACTTCGTGTATATTAATCTGTCTCAGAGTCTGTTGAACGTGGATTGGCTGTGTATATTTGTATATCGACATAGTGTATTAACAAAGAAGTGGGTTTATACACGACTTTACGACAACGACCTGTGAGTGAGCATGCAAGCGGGGAACTGCCACATTCTATGCCAATCGTTACCTTCAGTCAACTTAACACTTTCTATAAAAATTTGAAGGCCGTTCATTTGCTTATGAAATAACCCAAATTTGACCAAGTGGGAATTAATACTTGTTTTATTATAACACTATTATAGAGTTATGTATGCTGGGTCATATATGGGCCGCTGGGCCTTAAGGGGTTTTAAGAATGATATTCATGAGGATTCCATAATGCCTCATCAATATCTAAAAAGATTCTCTGTCTACACTGTCAAATGTCTTTTCATAGTCCACAAATCCAATGTAGCGAGGTTAAATCCATTCCAGATTTTGTTCAAATATTATTCTAAACGTGGATATTTGGTCTGTGTAGGATCTGTTTTGTCGAAAACTGTTCATCTCTCAGTTGACTATGTATGGGTCTTTTAATCTCTGCCGGATGATTCTGCTTAATGTTTTTCTTGGCACTGATAGTAACAGTATCCCTCTGTTAATTGTGCACTCTTGTAAACCCCTAATTAGGCAACGATCAGATAACTTTCCATTCTACTAGTATTTCTTCTCTCTCCTAGACTTTACCAAGTAATGTGTATCATCTCTCTGCATAGGTGTTTATATCTTCTTTGACGGCCCCTGCTGAAATGCCATCTGGACCAGCCATTTTTCAATTTTAAGAAGCTTTATGGCTTTCTTTATTTCTTCCTTAGCTGGACTTTTAACAGCTGACCTGAAGCTCTTCTTGTGCTGTCTGAATGTCTACGGGGTTTTGTGCAGTTGGTCTATTGAGAAGTTCCTCAAAATGTTCTGTCCATCTCTTCATTTGCTCTTGTACATGTATATTGCTAAGCAATTTTCAACTCTTCTCTTTGATGAGCCCATTTGCCTGCTTGTATTTCCTTGTTAGCTTCTTTGTGCTGTTATACAGGTCTCACATATTTTCGTTGGCTGCAGTTTTCTCTGCCTCTCTTGCCAACTCCTCAACATATTTCCTCTTGACTCTTTTGATTTTTTCTTACCTCTTTGTTTGCTTCTATGTACACTTCATGAGCCTTTTCTTTGGAACTTCTGGTCTTGCTTCTGTTTAAATCGGTTTTCTTGTTGTTCCCACTGTCCTATATCTCATTGATAGTTTCTGTTGTTATATATGTTTTGTACTGACGTTCTTTATTCCCAGTACGTCTTCACATGTCTCATTCCATATATTGTCTAGCTGATAAACTATAAAATAAACTATTTGCCAACACTCAGACTGATGGTCTGTAGACCCAGATAGATAGTATGTAATATCTCATACAATACTCGAACTGATAAGCTATAACAAACAAAAAACCAACATTCAGGCTGATGGTCGATAACTCAGAAATTGATAATTTATCATATGTAGGCTGATAGTTCACAACAGCTGCACTGATGACTGTAACTCCCTCATCGCTTATAATAAAGCACGAGTGATCACGTCTGGGTCCGCCCTGCACAAGTAACAAAGCAAAACTGACAGTACTCACATCTGTCGAAAATAACAGCGGAAAAAAGAAAGTAAGTGGCACAGACCTAAATTGCTCATATTATTGTTCCTTGCTCAATCTGGATTGAAGAGAAATACGTTTTAATTAATTTCACATTGCATTTAAGATGCACAATTTGTTCTCATTCTTCTTGAAATGTACTGTCCTTGTTATGCAGGAGTGGATAGTCTGGCGCTCTCTCTTCCAAACCTCTACACCTCACGGTAGAAGAGGAACGACTAAGTAAGTAAGTAAGTTATGCAGGAGTGCATGGTAATGAGAGAGTGAATAAAATAACCTCGAGAGCACCTATAGTGGGGACACTGGATATTGATAAGGGGAAGATAATGAGGATAATTAACGATCGCCTGTTGGAGAGCGACACGGCAATCGGTGAAGTCAACAAAGCTAAGATAAAGAAAACATGGACAGATCATGAGCAGAGGACGTAGCATGAAGTTGTTGAAGGGGAATGGAATGGTAATGAATGAATGAATTAATGTACTTAGCATCAAACGTACGACTAGCAGGGATGACCGTATGGGTTTTTGGGTCGGGAGTGTATACAACCAATGCGCAGTAGGAACGTCCCCATTTACTGAGGGAGACTTAGCAGCTATGGGTTTAACCGAAGTGCAGGGATGTCGATTCTAAACAAATTAAAATGAATATTTCTCGTTCTCTCTTGGTCAAAGTGCGTATCTTCTATAGCACGTTTCACTAGCTTTGCCCTCAAACAAATGTAATTATCTGATTAACCGTCTAACGTATTAATGCCATTTTTTGCATACGATGTTATATTGGGTTAGACCCAACAAATATATACTTTATATCTGTGCATCTTGTCCAGTTCCCATAAACGGATGAAATCCTTTGATCTTTGTCGGCATACTAATTATTGTGTATCGAGAAAAGAAATTTTACCACTTCAGTCACAGATTCTGTGAATTGATTAGGCATAGGCGTGTCTACTATTACAATAATGTGGCCATCACGTTTGCAATTGAATACGTGTTGAAGATGATTTCTTAAATGATCTGCATGCGAGATACTCGTGACATTGCTTGTCATTGACATTTAATGCGCTACCATACTGGACCTTCCTTGATCTAATTATTTCGATGGGTATCATCTCTTTGCGGTTCATAAATATCATAATGGAACGTTGCTCCTCTAATGTGCTTGTAAATAACGGTAAGGTCATCTTTAAAGAAATTAAACTACATCCGAATCATAATCAGATGTCTCTGAGAAATTGATAATCAATCTCGGCTGAATGAAGGACAAACCATCATTCTTCCAATATTCCTCTTCCTCTTGTAACACATGGTTCTCACTTTTCTTCCAATAATCCCTGGCTATATTGGAGATGGCGGCTTTTATAAGTATTTCAACATCTTTTAATTTGAACGTTCTATTTTCTGTTGCTACCTGTTCCTTAATTTTAGCCCATACTAATTCTATTGGGTTTAAGTGAGAATGGTAAGGAGGTAATCTTAAACATCTGTGACCATGTTCATGGATTGCCTTGTCTATGTGAAATATCTTTGTATGCTGTGTCTTTTTTTACAATTCCAAGTAATTCAGGTTCATGGACATTTCGTTGAATGGAATGTTGTTTATGGTCAGCCAAATCTTTATTACATCTTTAATACTTGGTGAATTAGAAACTTTATCTTCTGGTGCCACAACGTTGTGATATGAGGCATTGTCCATTATCAAACACCACGGTCTATCCAAGGAAGGAAGTACATGATTCACAATCCAATCTTGAAATATCTTGCCATTCATCTCTGCATGGTAATCCCTATTATCGGTGGATTTTGAAACAAATATGAGTTCAGTATTATTTAGAAGCCCATGATGGCTGCTTCCTGGATGTGCAATTATTAGGCGCTGTCCTTTGCTGCTTGGTACTAGTCTCTTAGTTGTTCCATCAGATGATTGCCATTCTCGTTCATTACTGTGGTGCGCATTGATCCAAGTTTCATCTAAATACACAAAATCATAACAATCTCTTCTCATTTCTCTGACCTCGCGTAAATATTTGCTTCTCATTGCAACTATATGAGGCTTCTCACAAATAAGGTTTCTACCACCAACATATTTTCTAAAAGTGAATCCCAAACCCCTCATTATTGTGAAACATATTGCAAATTTCTCTGCGGATCAATTCTCTGTCAAAATTATCCACCACTCTTCGCCTAATTTTCGTGTGCAAAACACTGGAATTAGACATTTCAGATGTCGCTATCCAGCGGTGCAATGATCGTTTGCTTATCCCCAAGGCGTGAATAGTCCTCTTTTGTGGGTTTGAAATAGAATGATATAGTTTTCCTCGAGTAGCTTCATTGCAGAAATACTTAAAAATCCTATTTGTGATTTGCTGTAATGTCATAAAATGTACTCCCAGACTCATTTTTCCTTCTTAACCACACAATAATTTTTGTAGACACACCTCTGATTGACAATGTGTGCGTTGCACCGGATATAAACTGTTTTATGTTCAAGAAGTGCGATTTCACGCAATTTCACTAAAAAATCATGCCAATTGCTTGATAAACCAAAAATGTGCAAATGAGGTCGTATAATTTACTGTAGACATTTCAATATGTGTGCGTGTGATGTGTGTTGGCAAGTAGGATTTTATATTATATCGCAAAGAAACGAAAATTGAAACTAATGGCCGCATTTTAATGAAAAATTTAATTCATAGGGTCTATACCATTTCAAATTCACACACAAAATTTCACTTATATGCGTTATATATTCGTTGAGATATAGCATTTTGAAGTTGGGCAAAGCTAGTGAAACGTGCTATAAATGAAGTTGCCTAGCATGTGAATATCGTTACGTCTGTTATGTAAGCATGAAAATCATTGACCCGTTCAATATCTCGCTAACGTTTTCTGTTCAATTTAATTTTTAAAATAATGGCTGAAAGTACTTCGACCCATTTCAGTGTCAAAGACCTTAGTAATTCAAGGTTTATTGCCCGGGACGTTTGGTTCCATAAATAAAAGTACTGTCTACGCTGACCTCTCTTCCGATTCAATGAGTTAAACTAGGTCAGGGATTCCCAAACTCCATAATTAGTGAAAACGTGCACAAAATACAGTATCATCAATTGTCATTCATAAGGCTGTTAACAATTTCTGGTTTTTTTTTTCCTTTGAAATGTTTTATTTCCTGTGGCAAGGCACACAGTTTTCCACTTTGACTGACGTCCTTCGGTTATATCATATTTTTTTAAAAAGAGAGAGAGAGAGAACTTTGTCTGAACTTTAGTGCAGTGCTTATAAATACTAAGCCAGGGCTTCTTAACTTGTTCTGTGACATGGACACCTTTGATTGACCGACGAAGGCTATAGACCCATTTGATTTATCGATGAATGCTATAGACCCCTTTGATTGTCCGATGAATGTTATAGACCCATTTGATTGTTCGATGAATGCTATAGACCCCTTTGATTGTCCGATGAATGCTATAAACTCCTTTGATTTACCGATGAATGCTATATACCCTTTTCATTGTCCGATGAATGCTATTGTGACCGCTTGGCCTTCCACGCTAGCATTATCCCTACTACTTCCACGCTAAGCATTTATACGTGCTATAATATGCTACATATAAGAATGACAGACCTCAAAAGCAAATAAGACGTTTTTACACAAAACGCAATATCATTCAAAGTTCAGTTGGCAGTTACTGCTCTGACAGGGCAAACGTAGGTCAGTCCCAGAAAATAATGAATGGGTTTTATGCACGGAAAGTGGGAAATGAATGTTTGTGTGATCTGGGTTATTTTTTATCCAATTGTTAAGTTGGAAAAGATCACACATGTGAAAAAAAGTCGAAATAACAGAAAGTCGTGTGCAAAAAGTCGAAAACAGAGAGTCGTGTGCAGATATTGTACCATGTGGAAAAAAAAAACGGGACGTGTGGAAAAAGGCGGGAAAAAAGAAGAAATAGTATAAATAGAAGAGGTGTGGGCGATAGGCAGAGATTTCAGGATTTATGATTCCAATGATACCATGATTTTAGACTAGAGGATTTTTACAGATAGCGTTAGGTGAACTTCGTCTTTGAGGATATCAAGACAAGTTTTTTTTTTTGAGTAGACAAGTGTGTACATTATTCAGTTGGATTATATATTTTTCATTTTGGATAAACAACCATCATTTTGTGAAATTTACAGTGTTTGTCTAATGACATCAATAAACTCTAATATAATTTTCTACTGAATTGATGTTTGTGGAAATTTACAGTAATTTCTTTTGGATATACGTTGTTGTGCTGAAACTGTTTTGCTTATCACCAAACTCAAAGGGAAGAACCTACCTGGGAAGAAGAAGAAAAATGAGTAAAGGTCAAGTATTACCATCTCTGGCGGAAGGCCAGTTAGCACTTGAACCACAACAACATAGAAAAAATTAACTCTGACTAAATAAAAATCAATATATCTACTAGTGCCGTATAACCTACACGGCTACATATCTTCAAATTGATGCCATGACCTGCGCACAAGTAACTGACGCTGGCACATATCTTCAAATTGATGCCGTGACCTGCGCATTCAACTGACGCGGGCACACTATAAACCCCTTTGATTTACCGATGAAGGCTATGCACCACTTCATGGAAATAATGTACATAAAAGAATAATAAAACACTTTACATTTTAAATTTCAGGTTATGCACACGGACCCTCCAGTAAACATTCATGGACTAACAAGGGCTCCTGGGCTACAGATTCGAAAACCCTGTACTAAACCTTGAAAGGATCCCCTATTATCTATCAGATGGAATGATCAAGCCCTGATAACAGCTAGTCCTGAACACGACTACCCGTTAACAACCGGTTCCTCTAGAGCAGAGATAACCAAACTTTTTTTAGTCCTGACCCCTCCATGGAATCCTTGATCCTTAATCGATCCCCCGCAAAAAATAATAAGTGAAATAAGGAATGATTATAGAGTCATACTAAATTACCTTTACCTTTTCAATGAACTGGTTAAATTCATCAATGGGAAGCATGTGGCTGGTAAGGATTAACATGGACATTGATATTTGATTAGAGATTGGTGAGTTTAAGTGGCAAGTCACCACGTTCTTCCAGGTTGTCACATATGGAAATAGTGCAGCAGTGATCGTCCACTTTTGCGCGCCCCCATCTAGGTTTATATTTTTTGCTACACAAAGGACGGATTCACTATCGCAATTAACACGTGAGCCGTTTGGCAATTAAGCACGGTGGAACAGAGCAAAGTGCGCAGCATGGTGTAATCGTGCTCTGATCAGGGAAACACGCGGGCAAGAGGCCAGGCGTTAACAGTTTCTTTGAAGAATCAAGGGGCGATAAGTCTGAGACATACCTTGGATTGTTACATGTTTAGGGGAATTAACTTACGTAGCTGATATTCGGCAGGCGGAGATAAAGAAAGACAAGTCAAAGGTTGTCGGTCGGCAGAGGTGAAGAAATAACCTTTCATTCAGGAATCGAAACGCAAATTTGCTCGGCCCTGGCCGTAGGTGTGACTTTCGCATTAAGGAGCGAAAAGAACGGCATCTATGGATATATACCTGGGCTCTACGAAAGTCATTATCAGTTGCTCAGAGATTTCTCTGAATTTCACTAGCTCGATATCCTAAGATTTCTCGTACAGAGTGAATTATTAGATTTCGTGGAGTGTTTCATTTTTCTTTGTTTTGCGGTAATTTATATACTAGCCTTTAAGTGTTTCAGTGTGTTAAAAGTTTTTCATTATATTTCAATCGGATTTTCTGTGTTAATTAAATAATATATATAGCTAATTTTTCGAGCTGTAACTTAAATTTAATTACTTGCTATTTCCCAGAAAGAGATGTTTTAAATTGACTAGTATATACATTAAATAACTGTCTACTGACGGTATATATTATTTACTTCTATACATTTTTATGTAATTTTATAAATGACAAGTGTTCATATCACGCATTAAAAACGATAGGATAAGATAGACAAGCATGGGTTAAATCTAATTTATAACGGAGTGGTGTAGAGGTCTTACTTTATTATGTGTTAGATATAATATTGATATTATGGTTAAATGTTTATATTTCTTTCCTAAAATATAGGCTGATCAAAACCTGAGTACCAGCGGTCTTATGATCATATGAACTTACGTTCTTATAATCTTATAAGCATCCAGGGATATTTAATATTGATGAGCTTCTTGCTGTGACCTGTGAGGTCCATTTTTCCTCATTTCATGAGAGAAACCAGAATAGAACCATTAATTATAATATTACCTGGACCAGAACTATTCATTCATAACCCTCCACTCCCAAAGGAGCATAGGCCTTCAACAAACACATGCCAAGTCCTCCTGTCACGTGCCATCATCTCAAGTTCTTTCCACGTTCTCCTTATAATTTTCACCTCTGTTTCCAGCTCTCTTCTCCGTGTGCTTCTTGGTCTACCTCTGCTTCTCTTGCCCTGGAAGTTCCAGAACAAGGACTGCCTTGTAATGCTATCAGCAGGTTTCCTCAGTGTGTGTCCTATCCATCTCCATCGTCTTCTTCTCATATCTTGTTCCACTGGCACTTGTCTAGTTCTTGTCATCAGTTCCACGTTGGTAACCTTGTCATACCATTTTAATCCCTCTATTCTACGCAAGCACCCATTTATGAAAGTCTGTAGCTTTTTGGTAGTTGTCTTTGTTGTTCTCCATGTCTCAGAGCCATACAATAGGACTGACTTCACATTTGAGTTGAAGATTCTTATTTTCGTGTTGGGTCCGATTTCTCTTGATCTCCATATATTTCCACATGCAATGAAAGCTCCTCTTGCTTTTTGTATTCTTAATTTGATATCGCTGTCTGTCCCTCCAACTTTGTCTATATTGCTGCCAAGATATGTGTACGATTCTACATCTTGTGTTGGTGTATCTTCAAGTTCAACCCTGTTATCATTACCTGCATTTATTCTCATTATCTTTGTCTTTTCCCTGTGTATATTCAGACCCAATTGCTGTGACCTCTCATCGAGTGTTTTCAATTTGTCTTGCATCTGATTACGGTTATGGGACAGAAGAGCTAAGTCATCAGCAAAATCCAGATCATGCAACTGCTTAGTCAGAGTCCACTGGATTCCATTTCTGTTGTGTGTTGTCGATGTTCTCGTAACCCAGTCTATTGCTAGTAAGAAAAGAAATGGAGACAAGAGGCATCCCTGTCGCACTCCTGTTCTTATCCCAAACGGTTCTGTAAGCTGTCCTTCATGAAGAACTCTGCATGTCATGTCTTCATATGTTTTCTTTATTAAATTAATGATCTTCAGGGGAACTCCATAATGCCTCATCAATTTCCAAAGTGATTCTCTGTCTACACTGTCAAATGCCTTTTCGTAGTCCATAAATCCGATGTATAGTGGTGAATTCCATTCCAGACTTTGTTCAACTATTATTCTCAAAGTGGCTATCCGGTCTGTACAGGATCTATTTGTCGAAAACCTGCTTGTTCACCTCTCAGTTTCTTGTCTATGGACTCTTTTAATCTTTCAAGGATAATCCTGTTTAATACTTTTCCTGGCACTGAAAGTAACATTATTCCTCTATAATTTGTGCACTCTTGTAAATTTCCCTTCTTAGGCAACTTAACCAGATATCCTTCCTTCCATTCTGCTGGTATCTCTTCCTTTTCCCAGACTTTACCAAGTAATTTATATAACATCTCTGTCGCCGTGTTGATATCTGCTTTGATGGCCTCTGCTGGAATGCCATCAGGTCCAGACGCTTTTCCATCTCTTAGAAGCTTTATGGCTTTCTTTATTTCTTCCTTCGTTAGTCTTTCGCCGTTAATTTGTAGCTCTTCTTCTGCTGGCTGGATGTCCGAGGGGTTTTGTGGAGCTGGTCTATTGAGAAGGTCCTCAAAATATTCTGTCCACCTCTTCATTTGCTCTTGTATATTGCTGCGCAGTTTTCCATTCTTGTCTTTTATGAAGCAACTTGTTTGCTTGTATTTCCCCGTTAGCTTCTTTGTGCTGTTATACAGTTCTCTCATATTACCTTTGGCTGCAGCATCTTCTGCCTCTCTTGCCAACTCCTCAATATATTTCATGTTGTCTCTTTTGATACTTCTTTTTACTTTTTTGTTTGCTTCTGTGTACACTTCTTGAGCATTATCTTTGGAACTTCTGGTTTTGTTTGTGTTTAAATCTGCTTTCTTGTTTTTCCTGTCTTTTATCTTATTGATGGTTTCTGTTGTTATCCATGCTTTTTGTTGTCGTTACCTTTTCCCCAGTATTTCTTCACATGTCTCATTCCATACCGTTTTGATTTGCTGCCAACAGTCTTCTGTGTTCTCTGCATCTTCCAGCTGTTGAAGCACCTGAAATTTGTTGGATATTGTAACCGCAAATTTGTCTCTTATTTCTTGATTTCTTAGATGTCCTACATTAAATTATTGTCTATAATTTTGCATTGCTGCATATCTCTTGAGTTTCATTTTTACTTTGGCTATCAGAAGGTGGTGGTCTGATGCCACATCTGCTCCTCTATATACCTTTACATCCTGCAATGATGATCTAAACTTCTTGTTTATGCATATATGATCAATCTGATTTTCTGTTCTATGGTCTGGTGATATCCATGTTGCCTTGTGTATTCTCTTATGTGGAAACATGCTTCCTCCTATAGCCAGTTGATTTGAAGCACAGAAGTTTGAGAATAGTTCCCCATTTTCATTCATTATTCCTAGCCCCTGTTTTCCCATGACTTCTTCAAAGCCGGTGTTGACTGTACCTATCTTTGCATTCATGTCACCCATCAAAATTGTGATGTCTCTTCTTTTTACTTTTTCCATAATTTCCTGTAGTCTAGTATAAAATGCTTCTTTCACAGACTCTTCTTTGTCATTAGTTGGTGCATAACATTGGATGACATTTACATTTATTTTCTTTTTAGCTGTTTTAAAAGAAGCTGTTATTATTCTGGATCCAACGGCTTCCCATTCAATGAGTGCTTTCTGTGCTTCTTTAGATAACATAAGAGCTACTCCTTCACTGTGGTGTGAACTTTCTTCATGTCCTGAGGACAGCACCAATTCACCTGTGATGAGTTTCTTCCTCTCTACCCCCTTCCACTTTGTTTCACACAGTCCCAGAACCTCGATTTTATATTCCCTCATCTCTGCTGCTACTTGTGCCACTTTCCCTTGTTCGTTTAATGTCCGAACATTCCAGGTGCCAAATCTGGAAGTTCTCCTAGAACAAAGAAGGTTAGTCAGCAACACAGACTCCTTTCGGCTTTCTCTGTGTTGCGTCATACGCCTCCCTGCGAGAGGACCTTCCCCTGTCTTGGATGGCTGTGTTTTATTTTCTTTATTTGACTTGTCCATGTTTGTTGAAGTTTTTTGTGGTTTAAATTTTTTACAGGATGGGGTAACCGGGCCCATGCCCAACCCTCCTTATTTGCTTTCTTCGACATGCTTGGCAGGGAACAGTGTTACTATTCTTTGCTCCCCTTTCGGGCCGAGGTAACACACGGGTGACCAGAACTATTACCAGATTTCATTTATATAAATCTCATCGGCCAGCTGTGACAAAATATAGTGTCAGCAATATTTGTGTAACTTAACATAGTGTCTCAGCAACCAGAGGCTAGACAACCTAGGAACTATATATGTTTTATTCATCCTATGTCGGCGATCACCACGTATGAACCTTACTCCAACCAACTGAAGGCAGAGATACCGAATTTTTTTATCCAGGAAAAATTAAATCACCAACTCCAGCGACTCCCGTGAAATTTGCAGTCAGCAATTACGGCGAGTATGGGGCTGGATTTGGCAAAACTTAATATGACACTGAATAGTCTTATTACTTATTAGTGTTTATTTCCACGGAATGCCTGCGACAACTATTGGGTAAGCGAATATGAATGTGGCCACAGTATGAAGGATTGAATGAATTGTAACAGAGTAACATCAGTTTCTGTTGTTACCACTATCATACAAATCTTTTCTTTTGTTCTTACTAACCTGAGTATTTACGGGATAGATTACTTAGGAACTTGTCCTTTGTTTTCTTTACTGACTATTCCATACCCTTATTGTTAAATTTTTGATCTTTTGGGTTAATTAATCTCTATTGGGATATTCTTTTCTTTTCCTTTACCAGAGATGAGAACCTATTTGATTAATTTCATTGTATGTAAACCATGATTTATTGATGTATACGATTGATGTTGTAAAGTTCTAGTGATAAATAAACTTATTAAACCTTTAGTTATTGTGTTGGTCAACCCCTACCTATATCTGTTATTCATAGTTTATTTTCACGTTTGTGCGTATTTGTCACAGAATTGTGTGCCTGTGGGTGCAGTGTAACTTGTATTTCGTACAAGGAGAGAAAGTGCGTCTGATTTAAATATAGTCGTACAGATAGGCTGGATTAGAGAAATTACTCAATTCAGAGACTGTCCTTTTTCTTACACTATCACCTCGTGAGAAAAAAACTATTTCTTACCCCTTACTTTTACATTGTTATCACTATCACCTCTGCTCAGACAGGACTATAAACATCTATTACCTATCTGATAAAAAATCTACGACACAGGTCCACTCTGTTCGCAAGCTTTGACAAAACTGTATTAGCCTGGCTAAAACCAGCTGCAGCCATGTACGAGACTCGTAGAAATGACTCAACTGCTGCACAAAGCTTGTGGTATTTTTTAACAGTATTTCCAGATGTAAAACTGAGTCACATCACGCATTTTATTTCTTATATGATTTCAATTTTCGACCCCAATCGTTTAATCGACCCGCGATCGACCCTCTGGAGTTTATCGACTCCGTGGATGTCAATATTGACCCATTAGGGTAGATATCGCCCCCTCATCTAAAGTAATGCTTCTTAATCAGTTGGTTGGTTAGTTTGACACACTCTAATATTTTGTACTGCTTTTTTTTTAAACAAAGAAAGATGATAATGTACATTATAACAACATGGTTCTAAATGTTGTTACAGCCGGGAGTTGTAATGAGGATAAGCTCTCACTGCAGATAAATACGTCTATGGCACGCGCCTCAAGCAGCCTCTGACAACCAAGTCCAGCTCCCAGCCTTCACGGCAGCTCAATTTCAGCGCGGCTGAACTGTTTCCACTGACGGGAGAAGGGGCTTAGGCGAGCGACTGGCGACTTAAAACCAGCAGCTTTGGGCAGATAGGGCTCGTGATCCTTGGTTGGTAGCTTATCTAAGAGAAGGAACTCTGAATTCAAACCACCGCTGCCTTGCGGGAATATCCATTTATGGAATTGGCTTCGGGAGTAAACCCTGAGGATAAATGCGCAGTCGGAATCCCTAAGGCAGTCTAATGTTTATTCAACATTATTTTGGCAACACCTGCGACGTGGCTGGTACCAAACTGTATCGGCTACTGCCGTTCCTTTGAATCTACCGGCTGCATGGAGAGGGAGAACATGCTCCATGGGCAACAGCGTTATCTCCATATAACTGTGACCAAGCTCGCGCCCTGGATAGGACACTCCAGCTTCATCCTATAGGTGTCGGCAAAACACGGGAAGTAACAGTTACCGGTTATTAGCATTTTTTCCCAATTGGCGTAGGGCATGGCGCCAGAGGCTACTTCCGACAGTGGGAGAGGTTCTAGAACCTCACTGGACAGCTACTGCCCGCTTCTAGCTGGGCAGCTCTCAGTCAATAAGGTGTTGTCCCGCCACTGTCTGCTTTCCCCATTGGGTGCATGGGGATAAGGGGCAAACCCGAACTGTGGACAGAAAATTTTGCACCAAGCAATTATCATAATAGAAATAAGAAAACTCTCAGATTGGGATGCTGGAACATGCGGACTATGTTGACTAGACTATCCAAAAACCTACATGACATAACCAATGTCAGGAAGACAGCCATAATCAATGATGAGCTTAAACGACTTCAGGTGGATTTAGCTCGCACTTCAGAAAACTCGCCTGGCAGGCTCTGGAATGGTGAGCGAGAAGGACTACACATTTTATTGGCAAGGGAAAGACCTTAATAAAAAAAATCGCTAACTAAAATGAGAACACGGGGTCCCAAGGTTTTGCGGTCAAAAAATCGCTTAACTATGAAAAATGGTTGAACGTGATGAGAATAGATCATAACGCCATGTTAAAGAGATGAGCTCCTATTACCGAAACTGCAAGGAGTCATGGATCTCGACAACACTACAGTGGTGTACCCACATCTGCAGGGGGTGTGGGTTGCCCAAAAACAGAAAGATAGTACTGGAACTTTGTCTCGGAGCGCATTATGGTTGTAAAACTAAAAGAAGGAGAAAACCATAGTCTCCATACTCTGTAGAGAGCTCAAGGAAGAATGCTTCTTCAAAGGACTCAGAAATTATCATGCTCGGAGATTTCAATGCCAGAGTTGGAAATGACCATGCTATGAGTTATCGGAAGATATGGAGAAGATACTTCGACAATGGAAATCTAGCAGCAGTCATTACAAAAAAGCCCCATAAGCCATAGGCATACACTAGGGTGTGAACAACAAAGAAATGAGAAGTCTGATGTTCTCCAAATTGGGGATGCTAGAGTCTGGAGGGGGCCAGAGATTGGAAGTGATCAACGCTACAATCAAAAGTGGAGTGCCAGCCTAGATGTCCAATAAACGAACGGAAGAAATGAGCATTAAGACATGAAAGAGCCAGAAATTTCATATCAGGGGCTTATTGCTGGGTGAGAAACACAGAAGAACAACCTTTGGTATGTGGCAAGATGAATGCTGCAAAAAATGGACAACGGGAAGTCAAAGAGAAAAAAAGATAGAGTTAAAAACAGCAGCATAGGAAAATAGAGAAAAAGAACAAGGTGCTAGTCTAAAAGGAATGCGCAAGAAAACCAGAAAATTGTTCTATTAAGACCCTAAAGAACATGAGGAAGGAAAATGAACAAGGTGCTTAGCAGGAAAACAGAAGTGCTAGGCAAGACCTGAAGAAAGATGAAGAACTGAAAGGGCAGCAAGAAACAAGATGGGCAAAGCAGATAGGGCCATGATAAGTTCACATCACGAATTCTAAATAATTCTGACCATATCGCGCGCCATACATTGTAGAACGATATGATACACTAACCAAAGAAAACGCTTTCTTGGTCCACTGTTTACTACCGCTGGGAAAATAAAGATGGCAAGGCCCAATCTGTGTAACCTGATTAACTTCGGAATTTTACTACAGCATTTTAGAAGAAGTACCACTTGAAAGAGAGGACCAACACAATATTAGGGATGTTACTCTACCCGTAAGCTGAATAATACTTTTACTAATACTAACATAGGACGGTGAAAATCTTGGGTTGAATGCATTCAAAGCTTCAGGTTGTCCTCAATTTAGCAGTTTAAACTATGCATAACATAAAATGCAATTTGGAAATTAAAAGATTATTACATAGATATATAAAGCCTAATTCCAGGTATAATTTAAGCTTTGGGGGGAATAAAATCGCATCAGGAATAACGGAGATAATTAAAAAAGTATTTTGGTTGAAGTAACAAGAAGAGACATGGTCCGCAACCAGACGATACGTCTTACATTGAACGATAGGCAAAAAGGTACCCATCCATCTGTGCGATAAGACGCGTATAGATGTGTTAGGAATGGACAGTGTGTACTGGTGAAACTTACAGGCTCATGTGTAATTCTAGAGGCAAAGCCTGCCTTCGAAAATATTTAAAATATTGAGAATGATGGCCAAGTGTGTCTATGAGTTTAGAAATGTATTTAAAGAAGTATTTCTTGAATGGAATGAGACACCTACCAGGAACATAAGGAAGGATGAAAGGGATTGAAGTACTGTATAATTTGACCTATTTCTTAGCAGTTTTATTCGCGACCAAATTATTATAGGGAGGCGAATCATGGGAAACGAATGATAATTAAGAAGGTAGAAGAAAATTATGATCACACTGAACTAAAATTGTTGCTACTATACTATACCTTGTGTATCTTCTAGCACGCCAGTCTGAAACTGTCTATCGTCCCCATCTGTGTCATAGAGGGATATTGATAGGCAAATACAGGGATTGCGTTTGACTTCGTTTTAGGTTTAATCCTTTAACCTAAAGCCTACAACAAATAAGAAGAGGCTTCTCTTAATGAAGTTGCAACGAATGCAGTGCCAGTCTATGGTAGAGGGCCAGCCATATCGTGTGTAGCAGTTGGAAGGTTTTCATCTGAAGATTCTCTCCAGCATCAGAGGGAGGCATCTGCAGTGACTCAGTTAAGTTGCTCTCAAGGCAACTGTGTAGCTTATGCCTGCTCACCAAAATAAACGCATCCAGTTCATGATGAACAGAACAGTTTAGAGCTTCAATTAAATTGTACTAATAACACTAGTAATTCTTCAGTGAAAGATCAAGCAAGCTAAACTGTCTACATAATGATAGACATCTTAACACAAGTGAAAGACATTTGTTGAACTGTTCTTATTTATTTACTTTTGTAAAATATTTGATTTTTAAAAAAAAAACTTTTCAAACAGAAAAGAGTACATGTATAAATAAATTGTAAATATTTACCAGCAGACTTTCTTAAATTCTTTAAGTTAAGTTTTTATTCAATGTTGGTAAAGTTTAATTAAATAATTTCCCCTAGCAGAGTCAGAAACAAAAGTATCTACCATAATCACAGAGGTGGATCAGGAAAGGTAGCTGATAGGGACTCAGAGTACTACATCACCATCTTCTCTGGGAACTTACACAGCTTGACCCTACCTTTGTTGTCTATACACCCTTACTTCTTCAGAAAAGGGGGTATTAATGATAAGACCAGACTCTTATCTGGCACTATCATAGTATCATCTGATACACCAGTATGTCCAGGATATCTTCTTATTTTCAATAACATCTGAACCTCTCGCGACAGAGTTGTGTGTCCATCATGACCTCTGCGTGACCAACACCTACTTTCAGACAAAACCCCAGCATAAGGTTTCATGGAGACACCCACGATCCAAGCACTGGCACCAAGTGGATCTCATTCTCGTCAGAAGGCCACTTCTCAGGTCTGTGCTATCCACGCGCTCGTACCATAGTGCAGACTGTGATACAGATCACTCTTTGGTTTGCTGCAAAATCAGAGCACAACCAAGAAAACTCTATCGTGTCAGACATGAAGGGAAATCACGCATTGATACCAGCAGGATGTCAGACCCTGTCATGATCGCTCAATTTACTGCGGCATTCAAGAAAGTGCTCAGTAGCCCTCAGCATGGTGTTACTGTTACAGAGAACTCGGAGCATCTACGGAACACCATTCAAAGTACTGCACTTGCCACCTTTGGTAAGAAAACAGTGAAGACAAATGACTGGTTCGAGGCTTCATCAGTTGTGATGGCACCTGTTATTGAAGCTAAGCGCAGTGCTGCGAATGAATACAAACGTTCACCAAGTGCAAGAACCCTAAAGATCCTGAAGGCTACGTGAAGCAAAGTTCAACAAACTGCTCGACGCTGTGCAAATGACTCTTGGCTCCAGCTCAGTGAGAGCATCCAGACCGCAGCGCAAACAGACAACATTAGACAAATGTATGATGGTATAAAGAAAGCCCTTGGTCCCCAAAAAAGTAAGACAGCACCGCTAAAAACCATCAGCGGAGAGAAGCTAACCGATAAAGGTAAGCAGATAGAGAGGTCGGTCGAGCACTACTCTGAGTTTTACTCTAGAGAAAATACCGTTACGCCTGCAGCCCGTGATGCTGTCAAATGTCTGCCAACTATGGAGGAGCTAGATACCGAACCAACATTACTCAGCAAGGCCATTGATAACCTGGCCTCTCGCACAGCACCAGGCAGTGATAGGATTCCTCCTGATTTAATCAAATGATGTAAGAGCACGCTATTACATCCCCTGCATAGGGTGCTGTGCCAGTGCTGGGAAGAGACAACTATTCCTCAAGACATGCGAGATGCCAAGATTGTAACACTATAAAAATAAAGGAGACAGAAGTGATTGCAATAACTACAGAGGCATCTCTCTTCTTAGTATTGCTGGTAAGGTTTTTGCCAGAGTCATCTTAATGCAACTACACAAGTTATCTGAGCGCATATATCCAGAGTCACAGTGTGGATTCCGAGCTGGTAGATCAACAACTGACATGATCTTTTCTCTCCGCTAGCTTGAGGAAAAATCAAGAGAGCAGAAAAGGCCTTTATATATCGCCTTTATAGACCTCACAAAAGCATTTGACCTGGTTAGTAGGGATGGACTCTTCAAAATCCTCCTGAATATAGACTAGCCTGCTAAACTGCTGGAAATAATAAAGTCATTTCATGAGGACATGAAGGGAACAGTCCAATATGCTGAAAGCACATCACAGCCCTTTGACATACGAAGTGGCATTAAACAAGGCTGTGTTCTGGCTCCGACCCTCTTCGAGATCTTCTTTGCCTTACTCTTGAAACATGCATTCAGAGATGCAACTGAAGGAATATGCCGTCACACTAGGTCAGATGACCGTCTGTTTAATCTTTCAAGGCTGAAGGCAAAAACAAAAATCAGAAGGGTCACTATACTCTTCTTCTTCTTCCTCGTTCGTTCTGAAAAGGACGTTGGTTGCGTTGTGTCTGTTTACGCCGGAGCTGTGATATCTGCACCTTTCGGTCGACACATCCGACTTCAGCACGGCATTTTTTGGGGACCGGGTTTGCCTTCCCTCTGCGATCCCTACTCTCTCAGCCAGACTGCAGTGATGCAGCCTGTTTCCAGGACCACCACGTAGAGGTAGAGTAGGGTCTTGGTCAGCTCTGGTTCGCTGACCCTGATGCAAGCAGTCAAGCTATGGGTCGCTGACTGCATTCTCTATTGCTGCATCTTTGGGTCACTATATGAGACTTGTTGTTCGCTGATGACGCTGTAGTCGTCACTCAAAGCCAACTGGAGCTTCAGAGCTTGATGAATCGCTTCACACAAGCATGCAAGGACTTTGGCCCCACAATAAGTCTAAAGAAAACGAATGTGCTGGAGTCAGGGTGTGGGTGCTGCACCAGTTATCACTATCGATCACTATGAATTGGCAGTGATGCAATACTTCACATACCTAGAGTCTACCATCAATGACAAAATCTCTCTGGACACAGAAATTGAAAGCCGCATTGGCAAAGCTGCTGCTACCTTTGTCCGACTCACATCACGTGTTTGGGGAAACTCCAAACTCACAACGAAGACCAAACCTGCGGTATGTAACGCCTGCGTCACCAGCACACTTCTATATGGCAGCGAGACCTGGACAACCTATGCTAAGCAAGAAAGAAGGCTCAATATCTTCCATTTACGGTGACTACGCCACATCCTCGGCATCTCGTGGAAAGATAAAGTGACAAATGTAGAGGTGTTGTCACGTGCTGGCCTTCAAAGCATGTATACACTGCTTAGTGCAGACTACGTTGGCTTGGCCATGTCCGCTGTTTGGAGGATGGTCGCATCCCAAAGGATATCTTCTACGGACAATTAGCAGATGGCAATAGAACAGTTGGGCGACCGTAGCTGGGGTTCAAAGATGTGTACATGAGAGATATGATGGCACTGGATATGGATCCATCAACCTGGTAGGATGAAGCTGCCGATCGTACTAAGTGGCGATGATATTTATGGCGCCACCTCAGATTGGGCGAAAAGAAGCTCACACAACAAGCAGAAGAGAGGAGAAAACGTCGAAACCAGGAAAATAAGCAGCTGAGGGCTGTCACCTCAGGGGCGCATTCCCATAGTCAGTTATGACTGAAGGGGCTATGATTATTATTATTATTTTAACAACATCAACATCATTTCCCCTTTAATGTTCTATGAACCATGGAGCTACTAATTCAGCCGGTTCCCTTATAGGAAGTCTGTATCCACGCATGCGTGTGCTCTTCCAGTGATGGTTCCTGTTGCGATTTATTTTACATTTGACGTTTCCAGGCACATGGATCATCTCAAATGAGCCGCCTGTGACGACAGGTCTGATGGATTAGTAGCCCTCTTCTTTCTTCGTCTTATCAGAGGGAACCCCCCCCCCCCCTATCCCCACGGGAGCTACATCGAATTTTAATTATTTTTTTTTAAAGTTTTGCCTCATTTTGGCGAGGCGCGTCCCGTTCAACCTAATCGGTTATATTAGGAAGCATGTCCAAATATAAAAGACCCTTAAGTCTGAGATTTATTACATCGAATTGAGAAAAATCTCAACAACAAAATCGTTAAACAGCACTAAAAATATGAGCCCTACGCCCGCCAGGGTAGCACTTTAAAAAAAAATGAAAAGAAGATTGTTCAACATAAGTTTGGAAAAGGGCAATTAACAACAAAAATCAACATTTATCTTTAGGCGCGCTATTAAATTTATAATCATTGTTCGATGCGCACTAACTGGAGCAGAGATTCGAACTAGTACTCTTTCAACTGTAACCTACCACAGAATTCTTGTGTTTACTTGTCTACGTACTCTGTGAACTCTCAAACTGTCAATTTTCTCAGCAATTACCTATTGAGCTTCTCTTCCAGAAATAGCTGTAACCACAGAAGACCAAACACTGATAATCTGATAGGCTTGCAGGCGTTTTAGAGTCACGAGGTGCAACTGTGGTTGAGTATGTTCTGATGCTGTCGCTTGTTTTATTTGTGACTAAATGTTAAGGTCTTGGGGGTAGACACACAGACGTACGGCTGCACGGACAGCGAACCGGCATGCGGATGGACGGACGGACAGACAGACAGACGAACGGACGAACTGACCGACAGAGCGGCAGGCAGGCAGAAAGACAGAACAGACATACAGGTAGGTAGACAGATAGACCGATCGACGGACGCAAGGATTGGCTAAGGACAGGCGGATGAACGGACGGACAAAAAGATAACAGGCGTGCATGCAGTCAAGCAGACATACATGCAGACAGATAGAGGAGATAGGTAAGCAGGCTGGCAGACAGACAGACAGGCAGGCAGACATAGGTAGGCAGGCAGGCAGATAGATAGATAGATAGATAGATAGATAGATAGATAGATAGATAGATAGATAGATAGATAGATAGATAGATAGATAGATAGATAGATAGATAGATAGATAGATAGATAGATAGATAGATAGATAGATAGATAGATAGATAGATAGATAGATAGATAGATAGATAGATAGATAGATAGATAGATAGATAGATAGATAGATAGACTTACCTTCTACGCGTGGGAGGTTTGACGTGCGGACATGCGAGATTTTGTCACACCCGCCCATCTTGTGAGCAATAAACAGTCTTATGTTATCCAATAAAAACTCTTTGGCACAATAGCCACACGTGAGATAGTCTGGGAGAGACTCTGCAAATAAAAAAGTAGAAACAGTTTGATTGTATCCACGAATAAAAGATGAACAAATGTGAGGAATGTGTTACCTGTCTATAAGAATGACATTACCAAATATAGATCACAGGTAAAGGTAGTTCCATAGGGCATGCTGCCACGGAGGAGTGAAGAGTTATTCACTATACTAGGCCCAGAGGTGGCGTGACCAGTTTCCGTCCTCACTGCCTTTGCCTTCCCTAACTTAAGAGCAGAGTTAGGTACCCATTTACAGCTAGGTAGACTGGAGCATGGCGCCACAGTGTTTTGAACCCGGTGCCTTTTCCGCGATAAGCCAACGCTCTAACCACTTTTCCAATCGGACGCTCTAAGTACAGATAGCAGGAAATATTACAATTAATTTATTGATTAATGAACGCATGAATTTTAAGGTGATGGGTGGAGTCTTGTATTTCTGGGTGTTTGAGAAGGATTTTGTCTTGGTACGGCGAGCCGCGCTCCGTTCAACCTATACACAAGGTCCGTCAGTTATATTAGGACGCATTTCGAAATTTTTTATTTTTTTTAAACCTTGTGGTTCTTGTTATATTAATTAAGGTGAATGTCTTGCAGTCTCGAAAATACGGTGCTTGAAAAGCGGTTCGTCTCGTTTTAGTGAGCCGCGTCTCGCTCAACCTAGACACAAGATCCGTCGGTTATATTAGGGCGCACGTCCAAATGTAATTTTTTTTTTAAACCTTGTGGTCTTGTTATACGAGGGAAGGTCAAAAAGTAATGCCTCCTATTTTTTATGTATGTAAATACTGCATTGGTGTGCAATTTGTAAATTTAGCAGGATTCCTCAAACACTCTTCTGCACTGTATAGCATTACCAACCTGTTTCAGTAACAGGGGGCACCACTGTAACAGTTTAAAAATGGCTGCCAAAGACGTTCGGTTAAAACAACGTTATGTCATAGAATTCCTCAATGCTGAAGGCGAGACCCCAATTCGAATCCACGAACGTTTGAAGAATGTTTATGGAGATTCAACAGTGGATGTTAGCACTGTCCGGCGTTGGGTACATCGTTGTGACGAAGCTGAAGTAGGTCAATCCTCAATGGCTGACGCAAAGCGAACTGGCCGTCCATCTACTGCAGTGACTCCACACAACATTCATCGAGTTGATGGCATCATTCGTGGTGACCGTCGGGTAACACTGGATGAACTTTCTTCCGTGTTGTCCATTAGTAAAGGCAGTGTCCAGAACATCATTAAAGACCTGGGTTATTCAAAAGTTTGTGCACGGTGGGTACCCAGAATGTTGACAGACAGACATAAAGAAACAAGGAAAACCACAGCCATCAACCTCCTTCACCGTTACGAAACTGAAGGAGAAGAGTTTTTATCGAATATTGTGACAGGTGATGAGACTTGGGTTCATTTTTTTGAACCAGAATCCAAGAGGCAGTCTATGGAATGGCATCACACAACATCGCCGACAAGAAAGAAGTTCAAAAGTTCACCATCTGTAGGGAAAGTTATGCCCTCCGTGTTTTGGGATGAGAAGGGTGTGATTCTTCTCGACTTCTTGGAACAGGGAAACAAGGTGAATGCAGACCGTTACATTGAAACTTTGAAGAAGCTTTGAGGTCGTCTTCGGCGACTTTACCCATTAAAAGATCAGAGAACTGCACTACTGTTGCACGATAATGCCACGCCACACACCGCTAAACGCACCATTGATGCGATTGCAGAATTTGGCTGGACATTATTACCACATCCCTTTTACAGTCCCGATCTTGCACCTTCTGACTTCCATCTGTTTGGACCACTGAAAGAAGATCTTTGCGGACATCACTTTGAGGACACCGAGACCCTTAAAAGCGCCGTACGCCAGTGGTTTAGGAAAAAGGACACACATTTTTACCGTGATACATGCCCTTGTGAGAAGATGGACAAAAACTGTAACAAATAACGGAGACTACATTGAGAAATACATTTTTGAAGTTCAGACTTGGGGCTACATTTCAATGTGAATTTTATCTGTTTTCTTGCCTATTGAATGAAATTAAAAATTACGAGGCATTACTTTTTGACCGTCCCTCGTATTAATTAAGGAAAATCCTGCGGTCTGATAAATACGGTAGCCTACATGAAAAGGGTTTCGTCTCGTTTTAGTGAGCCGCGTCCCGTTCAACCTAGACACAAGGTCCGTCAGTTTTATCAGTGCGCATGTCCAAATGTAACAGACCTGGTGGGCTTGTTATATTAATTAAAGAGAATCCTGCTTCTTGGATGTGTCGAGCTGGTGTTCATTAATGTGCGTATACAAAATTACACTAATTAATTGATATTGATAATAATGACGTCTAATATATTTCCCGGGGATCTCTCTGGGGAGAAAAAGCAAGAATACGACTCTGGCATGCAGTAAGGGGGACTAGTATGAGGTTGTACATTAGGCTGGCAATCTCATTATGTTAAACATATTGCTACAGAAGTCAACGCTGCATAAGCACAAAATATTTTGGTACAGGCTTCCTGCAAGGGCACCAATAACAGCGGTGCCTCCATGCTTCATGAAGAGCGAAAAGGGGAATGACGATAAAGATGATGTCGATGATGATGATGTCGATGATGATGATAAATTATGATGATGATAATGCCCGATTTCTACCAAACTTCGCCCTAGTTCTTGCTCAAGGGCTACATAACGTTGTGGTTTTCGCACTTCTCTGACATTACGTCAAGGCTACACTCTACGCATTCGCTTTACCTGGATACACCTGTACCGATTCCATCGACAAATATTGGCATTAAAATTTAGCTCACTGCCAAAGTATGTGTCTATTGATTTATTCACGAAATAATAGATGTTTACTCTTTATGATTTTGTCTCTTTCCTTTGTTCTTTCGCTCCACTTGGGCATGCAAAAGTCGTTACTTAATATTTCCTTCAGCAATAATATTAAGGAAGGAAATACAGAAGAAAAAATAAGTACTTATTTGGAAAAACAACTCAAAATATATTTCAAACATCACAAACAATTATTGGAGGTAAATGGTCAACCAAAAGAAACAGTTTATACAAACATTAACAACAAAAAACAAAATAACACTTTCATGATTAACGATTGTACAATGGTTAATACGACGGTAGTTTCCAGTTGCTTTTCGTCGGTTTGTGTACGGTTGTCTCTGCTTGCCTTTGACTAAAATAACACTACTAACGGAAAAAAGACAATAAAATAGCAGATTTACAAAAACATGAACAATTGAAGTCCCAGGCAAAAAATTGGGTTTGGCCCAAACAAAAATGGCCGCCCCAGTGCTTTTTTATTGTTGTTGTTTGTAAAAAAAATTTTTACTGTTCATATGCATAAATACACGAGGTATTTAGAAGAAAGTACTTCCTGTCAGAAATGTCGTTTTGGGTAGTTAAAATTAGAAAACAGCTCTAGAAATGAGCAAAAGATACGAAAGCCGATTTAACGTTGATTGGGCCAAATGGGTCTAGAAGGAAGTACGATATATCGGCTTTTGGGACTTAAAGAGTTTAAGATGTGGGCTATACAGATAAATGTTAAGATGTGGCTTTACAGAAAAATGTTAAGATGTGGCTATACATAAAAATGTTAAGATAAGGCGATACAGAAAAACTTAAGATGTGGCTGTACAGAAAAATGTTAAAATGTGGTGATACAGAAAAATGTTAAGATGTGGCAATACAGAAAAATGTTACGATTTGGGCTATACAGAAAAATGTTAAGATGAGACTATATAGTGTCAGGACTAGTACTATTGTGGATTTATCACCATCAGCATATGGATCATAATACTAGCAATATCAAGACTCGTTATCTAAGAGTATGACCACAACAGAGACTAGCTGACATAAACTCACCATAACACCTGTACGAGGCTAAGTTCCCTTTAATAAATAATCATGCACACAACGTAGCCACACACGGCTAGAAATACATATGCAACACAATGCAACATGGATGCCAAAATAACTTGCAATAATCAACAACGCAATTTACCATTATCACAACTGCGGGTATGTCATACCGAGTGAACAACAAAATGACTTTCGCTCACCGGCTAAGTTCTGCAATCTAATAAATCCATACTTAACTACAAATGACTTCTCATCAATGAATTACGAAAGAATGCTGCTAGAAACTACACCACTGTTCTAGACATATGCAAACTAAACTTGACCACATGAATAAATGACAAGCACTATCCATGAACAATAATGGCATCCAAATATCCCAGCGAAAATGCTGACAGGGAACAACACAGCGACCTCTCCGGTCGGTATCCAGAAACTCAACTAACTTTCCGCGCCAGAATTCGGGCGTACTTCCTTTCAGGTCACATGACCAGAACGGGTTTTTTAATAATCTCATGTCACCACTCACAGCGTGACCAACTTAATATTTTGTAGAACATCTATACTGTGACATATAGAAAAATGTTAAGATGTGACTATAAATAAAAATGTTAAGATGTGGCTATACAGAAAAATGTTAAGATGTGGGTTATACAGAAAAATGTTAAGATGTGGGCTATACATAAAAATGTTAAGATGTGGGTTATACCGAAAAATGTGAAGATGTGGCTAAACAGAAAAATGTTAAGATGTGGGCTATACAGAATAATGTTGTAGATATACAGACAAATGTTAAGATGTGGCTATACAGAAAAATGTTAAGATAAGGCGATACAGAAAAACTTAAGATGTGGCTGTACATAAAAATGTTAAGATGTGGTGATACAGAAAAATGTTAAGATGTGGCAATACAGAAAAATGTGAAGATTTGGGCTGTACAGAAAAATGTTAAGATGTGACTATATAGAAAAATGTTAAGATGTGACTATACATAAAAATGTTAAGATGTGGCTATACAGAAAAATGTTAAGATGTGGGTTATACAGAAAAATGTTAAGATGTAGGCGATACAGAAAAATGTTTAGATGTGGCTAAACAGATAAATGTTATGATGTGGGCTATACAGAATAATGTTAAGATGTGGCTATACAGGCAAATGTTAAGATGTGGCTATACAGAAAAAATGTTAAGATAAGGCGATACATAAAAATGTTAAGATGTGGCTATACAGAAAAATGTCACGATTGGGCTATACAGAAAAATGCTAAGATGTGGCTATACAGACAAATTTACGATGTGGCTATAAAGGAAAATGTTTAAATGTGACTGTACAGAAAAATGTTAAGATGTGGACTATACAGACACATGTTCAGATGTGGCTATAAATAAAATGTTAAGATGTAGCTATACAGAACAATGTTAAGATGTGGCTATACAAAAAAATGTTAAGATGTAGGCTATAAAGAAAGATGTTAAGATGTGACTATACAGAAAAATGTTAAGATGTGGCTTTACAGAATGATGTTAAGATGTGACTGTACATAAAAATGTTAAGATGTGGGCTATACAGAAAAATGTTAAGATGTGGCTACATAGAAAAACGTTAAGATGTGGCTATGCATAAAAATGTTAAGATGTAGCTTTACAGAAAAATGTTAAGATGTGGCAATAAAGAAAAATGCTAAGATGTGGCAATAAAAAAACGTTAATATGTGGCTGTGCAGAAAAATGTTTAGTTGTGACTATACAGAAGAATGCTATGATGTGACTATACAAACAAATGTTAAGATGTGGCTAAACAGAAAAATGTTAAGATGTGACTATACAGAAAAATGTTAAGATGTGGCTATACAAAAAAAATGTTAAGATGTGGCTATACAAAAAAAGTGTTAAGATGTGGGCTATAGATAATAATGTTAAGATGTAGCTATATAGAAAAATGTTTAGATTTGGGCAATACATAATAATCTTAAGATTTTGGCTATACAGAAATATGTTAAGATGCGACTATACATAACAATTTTAAGATGTGGCTATACAAAAAAATAATAAGATGTGGGCTATACAGAATAATGTTTAAATATGGCTATATAGAAAAATTTGCCTAATGGGCTGATCACCCGTTGGCTTGTCACACCGATTACGGAAACAACGGCAGATGGATCTATTTGTTGTTGCCCTAAAGACGCCGCTAGGCGTGATGGGAAACTGCAACGGAGAAAATCAATCTGCTGTTGCCCTTAAGACGCCACAAGGCGTGATGGCCTCTGACTGCTTGGTCGGTCTTTGGCTAAGGACGGAAGAAGAAGAAGAAGAATATAGAAAAATGTTAAGATGTGGCTATACAGAAAAATGTTAAGATGTGGCTATACAGAAAAATGTTACGATGTGGCTATACAGAAAAATGTTAAGATGTAGGCTATAAAGAAAGATGTTAAAATGCGACTATGCTGAAAAATGTTAAGATGTGGCTATACAGAAAAATGTTATGATGTGTCTAGGCAGAAAAATTTAAAATGTGGCAATACAGAAAAATGTTAAGATGTGGCAATAAAGATAAATGTTAATATGTCGCTGTGCAGAAAAATGTGTTTGTGACTATACAGAAAAATGCTAAGATGTGACTATACAGATAAATGTTAAGATGTGATTATACAGAAAAAATGTTAAGATGTGGCTATACCAAAAAAATGTTAAGATGTGGGCTGTACAGACAAATGTTAAGATGTGGCTATACAGACAAATGTTAAGATGTGGGCTAAACTTAATAATGTTAAGATGTGGGCTATATAGAAATATGTTAAGATGTGACTATACATAACATTTTAAGATGTATATATACAGAAAAATGTTAAGATGTGGCTATACATAATAATGTTAAGAATACCACGAAGAACTAATATGAGTAATAAGGAAATTCTGGAAGAAACCAGTGCTCAGAGGAACCTTAATACTGTTATTAGAAAGAAACATTCTCTTTCTCTGGTCATTTGATGAAAAGATAAAAGCTGAAATATGTTATAAGAACAGAAAAATATTGAAGAAAAGAGAGACAGCGAACAACAATGAGCGAAAAGACTAGGCAGTTTGACATAGTGGCATGGAAATAAGTCAATAACAGAATTCATAACAAGCCATTGGTACAGGAATTTGTGGACAGAAATGATCACCTAAGCCAGCAGACATGGTACTTGGACAAGAGGAACTAGATGTGTTGGTGTGGCTAGCATCAGACCACGTTTCTTCAGAATTTGGTAAATACCGCGTATTTATCGTTCCCACGGATATCTTCTTACCTTCACGTCAGATCTTTTTGCTGAGGAAAGCATGCTGTGGCAACTAACTAGACTCATTCTAAAGCTATAGCATTACAAGGCAATCCTTGTCCTGGACTGCCGAGGAATAAGAGAAATAGAGGAAAACCAAAGAATACACGGAGAAGGGAATAAGACGTAGACACAAAAGGAATAAAGAAGGTATGGAAAAACACTGAACAGATAACACACTTTGTAAAGGCTTGGTGTGTATTTTTACAAGGCCCGTGTTCTGCCGGGAGCTCAGATGTACTGGGGGAATTTTAAAGACGCGATCAAAGCATACTATTTTCTCATCCCCCTTGTCTTTGACATAAAGTATATTTAAAGTTACTCCTCCCCCCTCCCCCACAGTGATCCCCGGGGATCTCGGAAGAGACAAAAAAAAAAAGATAAGGATTACTGCTACCTTAGACACGAGGAAATGAGGACTGGTAAAACAGGTGGTAACCTGTAGAGTGGAGGGGGTTAAAAGATAAAACGCATTTTTTGGCTAAAAGACAAACAACGTTACAATTACACAAGGCCTTCGTCAGGGATAAACAAACAACAATAGAAAGGAAGAAATTGAGAATTAAGTAGAAAACATAAAAATTAACGCGAAAACTCCCTGATTTAGCATCACATGGCTGGACTAGGGTTCCCATTCGTCCCGTTTTTCCCGGGACAGTCCCGTTTTTTGATAAAATGTCCCGGTGTCCCGAATTTATTCCAAATGTCCCGCTTTTTAAGGGTCCTTCCTGAAAAAAAAAAAATCTTTGGGTAACGGATTTTATTTCGTGTTTTAGTAGTGTTACTTTATCAATTTCCGGTTTGAATCTCGAACAAAAATTCGAAAGTCGACCAAAACAGTGTTCAGTGAGCATCTACCAAATGATTTAATGCGTATTAGCATTATTATACAGTATTTTTATCGTTTTTCTTCCGCATAATGCCGAAACGTAAGTGCAGTATAAATGATAACATTACAAGAGAATTTCCCTTCATTAAAGGTGTAGATGAAAATGTGGAATGTACTTTATGCAGCTCTAAATTTTGCATTTCACATGGTGGTCGGTCAGACGTAGTCAACCACGTGAAAACGAAAAAACATAAAGGTGCTGTTGAAAGTAAGGCTTCCAACAGCAGTATAAGTCATTTCTTAAATGCGAAAACCCAGAGTGAAAAGGAAATGGAAAAACAGTTATCATTGGCAGCACAGGAAGCAACCTTCGCTTATCATACGGCGGTGCATAACCACAGCTTTAAGTCCATGGACTGCACAAAGGTGTCAGTGAAAAATGGTGTGAGATGTTCGCTCATTTTACAAAGCAGGATATAAATGTTGAGAACCTGAAATGCCTAGTTAGTTTTTGTTTGGCACTGCCAGGATCCAATGCAGCTGTTGAACGTGTTTGTTCGTTAATAAATGCGCTTTGGACAGACAAAAAAAAAACAGACTTAAAATTGAGACAGTGAAAGCTTTAACTATTATAAAGACCCATTTTAAGGATTTCTCTTGTGCTGAGTTCTATGTCCAAATATCAGAAGAAAAAAAACTTCTTGAACAGGCCCATAAATCTGATAAATATTCTGATGAATCTGAAATATAAACTTGACTATTGTGTATTTTTTAAAGGTGCGATTTTTCTAATTAGACTAAGTATGTTTGTAATTTAGAATTCTTTTTTAAAGTGGAAGTTGTGTTAGTTAATGTGTGTATTTTTATACCAGTATCTTATTTTAAGTGCAACATATAATATATAATAGATTTATTTGTGCTTTACCTTAATTTTTAACATGTCCCGTTTTTTTACAAAATGTCCCGGGTTTTTTAGGTAAAAATTTAGAAATGTCCCGGTTTTAAAACAAAACATTATGGGAACCCTAGGCTGGACCCAAATGGCTGCGGTTGCTACTGGATGTTTAACAGAAAATTTAAAGTACATGGACTGGAAAACTGAGTGACTGGAAAAGTATAACACGGAAACACAAAAAAGCAAAAAATACTTGGAGGAAATAAAGAGAAACAGGGGGGGGGGGGTAAGAGGAGATAGTGAGAACAAAAGCTTTTTAAAAATTGTTTTTAATATATACATTTTAGAGGAAAAGAAAGGGTGAAAGATATCGGTTTTTTTTCAACTTTTCGCCAAGCTGTCTTCAACGATAAATACCTTTTCACCAAACTGTGTTCAATGATAAATAACTTTTCACCAAGCTGTCTTCAACTATAAATAACTTTTCACCAAACTGTCTTCAACGATAAATACCTTTTCACCAAACTGTCTCCAACGATAAATAACTTTTCACCAAACTGTCTCCTACGATAAATAACTTTTCACCAAACTGTCTTCAACGATAAATACCTTTTCACCAAACTGTCTCCAGCGATAAATAACTTTTCATCAAA
This sequence comes from Oreohelix idahoensis, assembly GCA_024509875.1. NCBI lineage: Eukaryota > Metazoa > Mollusca > Gastropoda > Stylommatophora > Oreohelicidae > Oreohelix > Oreohelix idahoensis. The sequence goes on along the minus strand of JAMPIV010003102.1, from coordinate 234,718 downwards.
CTGTCTTCAACGTTAAATAACTTTTCACCAAACTACCTTTAAAGATCAATAACTTTTCACCAAACTGTCTTCAACTATAAACAATTTTTCACCAAGCTACCTTTAAGGGGGAACACCCACCCAGAAATGGGTTATCTTTTTAAAAAATTAACAGAAAAATAACTAACAAACTTGTTGACATAAAATTTGGCCACGGTGTGCATAACATCCCTACCTATGGCGTGAACCACCCAAAAATGTCTACCCCAATGAGTTTTGTAGATATGGCTCTTGCAATATGACCCTTTTAAATAGCACAAATTTAGAACTTTGTATAGCAATATCTCTGTTTCTATACCATGTAAGAAAAAAGTGGAGGTTCATGCCATAAAGGATAACATGGGCTATAAGTGTGCAAAATTTGAAGGCTATAGCTTTAAAATTGTAGAAAATATCACCGGAACTGTGAATCGCATGCCCTGTTTTCGTTAAAGTTTAGTTTTTAAAATGTTAAAACACTTATCTGATTCTCTTTGAACATTGATAACTCATAAATTATTACAGATAAACACATAATTCAAAAAGAATATATGTGAGGTCAATAACCTTTCACCAAACTGTTTTCAAAGATAAATAACTTTTCACCAAACTACCTATAAAGATCAATAACTTTTCACCAAACTGTCTCCGACGATAAATAACTTTTCACAAAACTTGTCTTCAACGACTTTTCACCTGTCTTCAAAGACATAACTTGTCAACAAGTGTCTGCAAACTGACATAACTTTCCACCAGACTGTCTCCAAAGATACATAGCTTTTCACCAAATTGTCTTGCACTAATTAATTTTTTTTCTTCCATCAACGCGATTTTTATTTCTTTATTTTTGGTGCTACAAGTCTCAGAATATCGCTAAATGTAAAAAAAAATAAAAAAAAAATAGGACCATCAGGTTTTTTGTCTCACAGTTATTATACATTAAACGGACAAAAATGGATAAGGTAATGAGTAAACAGATTGTGTCTCCTCATTACACATGTTATACAGGGGATAGATAGGTTAGTAGAATAACGCAAGAGAGACAGAAATACAGAGAACGAATCAAACAAGAAAATTGGACTTACCTCTGAGAAAATCTCCCAGCATGCACTGGTGCTGATATGACGACATTTTTCTGAGCAAACCTTAGGATTAAAAAGAACACTTGTAAACGACAAGTTACAATCTACCCAATCATCATCATCATCATGCTCTTTTCGCTCCTTATAGAGCACGGAATTATCATTGCAGCAGTTCCCTTGCAAGTCGCCTACACCTACGCATTCGAGTTCTCCTGCAGCGATAGTTTTTGTAGTAATTATTTTTACACCATGAGGTAGCCAACCCCATGAACATCCTAATTTTAGTCGCGTCTTATGACGTACCTGATGAAGCGATTCTCCTATTGTTTTCTTTGTCTCCATAGAGACCCCCGGACACTACATGGCAACCCAATCATGTTTATGTGTTCTACGTCATCAAGACGTCATTTGAATCATCACATTTGTTTTCACTGTAAGGATGACTTTTTTTCTAAAAATGTCCCCTCTTCATCAATATATATATATATATATATATATATATATATATATATATATATCTATATATATATATATATATATATATATATATATATATATATATATATATATATATATATATATATATATATATAAGCTCAGCTTTTTCTGTAACTAACGCTAAGGGATGCAACTTTGTTAGAAAGTTAGACATTAATTGTATTGTTTCCCTTATATGTACTCTCCCGAAAATAGTAACACTTGACAAAGAAAAGTGCGCAAACGACGGTGTGCACAAAAATATTTATAGAATGTGTGATCCCGTACACATACATTGGGATCCTCGCTGCTGCTACGTAGTTCGTGTACTGTGGTGATGTACAATGGTTTTTTTTAATACTTTTGAATAAGTAAAATTGCCGTAGGTATTGGTGCTTTTGAATAAGTAAAATTGCCGTTACGAATTGCTGCTTTTGAATTTAACTCCCATCTTATGACTGGCTTTTACACTAGTTCCTTAAGATACATGGAACCATCACAGCCGTTGGAGCCTATACAGAAAGCCTGCACTGAGACATTCCACGTGCTCTTGCAGTAATAGTTTCTGTAGTAATTTGTTTTTACATGACGAGGTTACAAGTTCCATGCACCAACCTCACCTTAGTCGCCTCTTAAGACACGTCTATTACGTGTAGGTATTGCTAATATGTCGCATGACCTGTTACACGGTTTAATCTACCAGATACCTTAACAGGGGTCGGCAATGAGTCTATCCCAATCTACCAGTAGATCACAACGGGCGATTTGGTAGATCTCTAGATGACAAAGGTGGAAAAGAGAAAAAATTTGAATGCTATAAATATTTCGGACTAGTCCGCCATTTAAAATCGTGGTATCTTACTTATTTACTTACTCGTTCCTCTTATACCGTGAGATGTAGAGGTTTCGAAGAGACAACGCCATACTGTTCACGAAGTGGGTCTATTCTATTATATACATGCCTCAGCAGAGATAAAAGTTACATTTATGATGCACGTATTTCAAATTCTAAAAGAATTTGAAATATGAAAACTGACATGTTTTTAGACTGATCAATCATCATCAATACTATTTAACTCCCTAAGGACCATAGGCTATCTAACTTATGCCAGGCCATTATGTGCCATTCGTTCGGGGCATTCCATGTCGTCTTTTTCTATATCACGTCTGGCTCTAGTGCCCTTCCCCGTGATTTTTCTGCCTCCAACTTGTTCTTTTACCCTGTGAATTCCGAAACGAGGACGTCCTTGTAATGCTATCAACAAGATTTCTCAGCACGTGGCCTGAGTACGCCAGCATCTTCTTCTCACGTCTTGTTCCAATGGTAATAGTCTGCTTCAGCTTTAGTAATATTGTCACTGTAGTCTTTTTAGTCTGCGCAATCACCCATTTATGAAAGTCTGTAAATTCGTTGTTATCTTGTTGTAGTTCTCCGTGGTTCAGAGATATAATACAGGACTACTTTGACATTTCAGTTGAAGATTTCTTTTTAACTCTGATTTCTTTTTATTTCCATGTATTTCTCAATGCAACATCAGGGTATGCCGACAGATACGTAACTGAATTTATAGACTGTTTGTATTAACATGGAAAGGTAACATGGAAAGGTAATATGGAAAGGTAACATGGAAAGGCTCTTAGCCTCTGCTCTTGCTTTCTTCCAATTTATAATTCATAAGAAGGTATTCTAGATGCGTTTATTTCTGATGCATACCAAAACTGCCTCGTGAAGTTCCGGGTGTATGTGAGTGTGGGGGTGGGTGGTCTCTGAAAAGGCAAAGCATATGACTACTTCACCTTCAGGTATGTCGTACAAGGCGACTAATATGAGGATGTGTATGGCGGCTTGCAACCTAATCATGTAAAACAAAATGCCACAGAAACCACAGCTGCAAGATCATGTACATATTTGCTGTGGCTGGTCCCCTTGCAAGACGCCTGCAGCAAACATTCTCATGCTCTGTCAGCTACAAGACCATGTACATGTTTGCTGTGGCTGGTCCCCTTGCAAGAAGCCTGCAGCCAACATTCTCATGCTCTGTCAACTACTGTTTCTGTAGCAATTTGATTTACATGATGGGGTTGTCGACAGTTTCATGCAACACCTAATTTTAGTTACTGTCATCTGAGGGAGCAGAAGTCCTATTCTTTCTTTATCTCATCAGAGAAACCCCGGGAAATACACGGGGAAAGGGGACGGGGGTGCTATATCGGTGTTGAGAGCACATCATGGGGCGAAGCAATCTTGATAAAGTTATATTTAAAGGGATCGCTGCGCACCATGCTGAGCCTCACCAAAACGAATAAACTAGTTAGCTATAATAAAGTAAGGTATCGAGGAATGACGTAGAAGAGTCTGCTTGTGGCCTTAGTGCCTATCGAACATGTTTTCGAAAGCGTGGCCTGGCCCACTTAATATGTGTAGAAGAATCTACTTATAAAAAGTTTTAATGCGTCTAGATTCGACTCAAAAATAATGTGTGTAATTGTAATTCAATGTAGTGAAACCACTTCGTCAGGATATATGAAATTTACGGTGTTGATTTAGCCAAGATGGCCAGAAATATAATGTGAGATAGTACCTCAAAATATACAAGATGTTTTCATGCTATATAGATACCAATATATATATATATATATATATATATATATATATATATATATATATATATATATATATATATATATATATATATATATATATATATATATATATATATATATAATCTTACGAATTTGATGGAACTGTTTAATGGGTCGAGAATGACCGACCATAAAAGTATAAAGTTAGCAGACACAGAAATAAGTGTGCAAGAAAGCACAGGACTATATTATTACGAGTATCAGAACGAAGTTATAAAAAAATTATAACGGAGCAATATGTGATTCATGAAAGTTTCTGTATGAATAAAATGAAAGTCGTGTGAACCTGAAGTCTTCGAAGAATCTATGAAACGTTTTCGTCTTCGTCATTGGTTCATTTAACAGTTGAGAGTTTTTTTTTCAGTTGATGGACACGACTAATGTTATCAACATGAACGATTCTATAATTGTTAATTAAGCCAGATTTATGCAACCAGTTGAACAAAAGCATTTAAACACGACTGGCATTTTTTTAAAGAGTATTTATTCAGTGGGTCAACATATCATCAGGGCAAATATGAAGAAAACCCTAGACAATCAAACGAAAACCATAAAGTTGACCCTTAACAGATGAATCCGAAGAATTTCTGGGGGCTCCTTGTCAGGTGCCATTCGTGATTTGTACTTCGACTACGCAATATATTTATTAGGAGACTCGTTCGAGAACATTCTTACTTTGAACATTCTACCATTTCATCAAGTAAAACAGTTTACGACGTCAAGGAGAACGCTCTATCTTGATTATGGCAACTATCAAAGACAAATGATTAAAAGATTACAGTATCGTGGAAAATTGATACTCATGAACATTTGTCAGCAAAGAAAAGGACAAAAACATATTAATTTTTGGAACTTTTTCAACTTAGGCGTAAAACGTCTAATCGGCAACACAAAAATTCGTGACGTCATCAGCAACACGATTAATCGACATTTTAAGGACAACCTTTAAATCAAACACTCATCTACTGTTCGACATTACAAGTCAAAGCTTTATTCAAAACGACAAAGATGTATACCTTCAGTATTGAGAGTCTTTCTGCCAGTCATCGCTGATGTATTTGCGTGCATGAAAATGGCTCTTTCGTTATTCACATGCAAACATGTCGAGGCAACATCTGCTGGAATTTTCATGGCTTGACATATGAGTATTGTATTTAATGTCGATTGTTGTCTGATCATATACTTAACCACCTTGTTCGTCACCCTTTCTTTCCTGATCAAAATAATTTTTTTCATTTTATGTCGTTATGTTTAATATTTTAGTACGTGGGAGGTTGGTTTAGGCTTATTATTTCTGACGCTCCTTCGGGAGATTCAGAAATGGTAATGATCTTTTAGGTATTTATTTAATGTGTTGTCAGAGAATCCAGTGTATACACTGTAGAAAACACCCGTCTCTGATTACACTGACTAACAAAAAAAAACTTTTTTTTTCTTTCTCTAACATTTCTATGTTTTTCTGGTCAATTTTAATGCTCTGTTTTTAAATCTGCAAACCGTTTTTCTCTATCAGGTCGGGATCTCTAGAAATATGCAATTGAAGTTTTTTAACAACGCATACAGTATTACAACATCATTCGTACAAGAAGTATAACAGTTATGTAGGCTTGAATTTCTTTGCAGTCGACTTTCGTCGGTGAATGGCATGTGGTACATCGCGATGAAGCATCCAACAATAATCGGCAAGCATGGTCACACTCCACCATCCTTGATAACGTGACTCCATTACGGCGATATCTTGATGGAATCGTTCTCCATGTTCATCGCTGAATTCGCCAAGGTTGTCAGGGAAAAAGTCAAGATGCGAATCGAGCAAATGGATTTTGAGGGACATGATACAGCCCATAATTCTGTATGCATCTATGCACTGCTTAACAATATGCAACATAGTCGACAGATTTGTGATTTCCCAGAAAGTTATCGACGATCGATTTGAATGCCATCCATGCGCGAAGTTCACTACCATGTAACAAGTTCTCGAATTGTTTGTCTGCAATAACTTTCCTAATCTGAGGTCCTACAAAGATACCTTCCTTTATCTTTGCATCGCTAACTTGCGGAAACTTTTCTCGAAGATAAGTGAAAGCTTTGCTCGTTTTATCTAACGCTTTTACAAAATTCTTCATGAGCCCCAACTTTATATGCAACAGTGGTAAAATGAAGCTGTCTTTGTTAACTAATGGCTCGCGTATTACATTTTTATGCCCGAGCTGCATACGATCCCGGATAGGCCACACCTTTCTTGCATAATGTTCCTGTCTGTTGCGGCTGTCCCATTCACATCGGAAGCAACAAAATTTAGTATACCCAGTCTGCATGCCCGTGAGAATTGCAATGACCTTTAGGTCTCCACAAATCCGCCATTGGTAGTCATTGTACTTTATTTTTTCCAAACGTATAGCCATATTGTCATAAGTTTCTTTCATATGAACAGAGTAGGCGACTGGAATTGATGAAAAAAAATTTCTGTTATGCAATAACACGGCTTTTAGACTAGTCTTGGAAGAATCGATGAAAAATCGCCATTCGTTGACTATGTGCTCATGACCGTTTACATCTTTGCAATAGCAAATGTCATCACACATCTCAAAGTATTGAACAAGTTCTCTGTGTCTATGACGAAATTTAGATATCGGAGTATTGGGTGCTAAAAGATTTCATTCTTTGAGTCGCGAACCGAGTAATTCCGCTTGTCCTTTGGTAAGAGCGAGATCACGTATTAGATCTGAAAGTTCTGAATGGTTAATTAAGTAAACACCATCATTCACCGGTATGTAATCTGAGTCAGAATTAGTTTCTAAAGCAGGTAAACTATCACTTTCTGATGGTTCATTTACGTCCAACGGATATTGTTCTGGTGGTACTTGGATCGGACACGTGATTGGATCATGAGGCACTGGTTTCGAAACCGATTCAATATTTGGATAAACCACAGACTTTCTAGTTTTAAAAGTGAAACCATGGATATTTGTCAAGCAGAAGTAACAATCAGTAGTGTGATTTGTATGTTCACGCCATATTACTGGCACTCCAAAAGGCATCGACTTATGCTTCGGCGATTTTCGTAACCAACCTGCCAATGTATCGAACAAACTGCATTTGGCTTCCAAGATTTATTTGCATCATCAACTTTCGAATCGAAATAAAGTTCATATGCTTTCTTTAGTAATGGTGTAAAGTTTTTCTGGTCAACATGATCGGTAAAATATCCGCACACGTAACAGAACAGATCAGCCGAATTTCTACAACTTCTAGAAGCCATATTTTGCTCAGAATTATTTCAAAATACAGTAACTATTTGAAAAATCGCGTAACATATGTCATGCATCTTTTAGCAGTATAAAAAGTAGAATTATGTTGCTTTTTATTAATTTTTAATAAGCTATATAGTAAAAATGAAACGGAACAAATAACGGTTTCCCAAAAATATATTTATTCACAAATATCTTAAGAACCCGACGTGATAGAGATAAACGGATTTCAGATTTGAAATCAGCGCAAGAAACTGACCTAAGAACACTTATTCTTATATAAGAAAGAAAAATGTTGTTTGTCAGTGTTATTCATTAAATATGGTAGCTGTTTAGTTGCCGTCACAGTATCGCGTTCTTTCTTTTATATTTACTTATTTATGTAAGTAGGTCACTGTTTGTACGTTTGTTAACTATCCTTCTCTTTGTCTTCATGTAGAATTTATAAACGACGTTCTGTATTCGTGCGTCAATTTTCTGTCTTGTTTAATTTATAAATATTTTCATATCTTTGCTTTCTTATATTTTTGTTGTCCTTGTTTTATTTAGTTTCTTTATATTTGTTACCTAAAGTCTTGTATTTGAGTATACACCTTATTATCATCGGTCATAACCTGTGCTATCTATATTCATCGTCATTACACATTGCTCCTTACATGTTTATGCTTGCCATTGGTATTAATTGACATTGACTAGTGTTGTTATTACGATAATTGTACTTATATTGTTAGTATTTTACATAATACTGAGATAACGAGTAGATTTCTGTAGTAATTGTTTTTACATGACGAGGTTACAAGCTCCATGCACCAGCCTCACCTTAGTCGCCTCCTAAGACACGTCTATTACGTATAGATATTGCTAATATGTCACGTGACCTTGAGTGCAGATGGGAGACATAGGAATGACAGGTCTTCCTATAGAGGAAGCTACAATTTTCCTCGAAGGCATTCACCTTCATACTTTGGTAGGAACAGGTATACTAGTTTCTCAATCAGAGTGCATGGATATCACAATGGTAGATGTAGTGATGATATCCATCACAGAGGTTACAGACGATCACCCACTGAAAGACCACAATGGAATGGTAGGTTTAATAATTACAATGATAATCAATATAATAATGACATGCACAATAACAGGAAGGTTGATAACCAAAATGGTAAACGACATGCAGGTAGGACTCAACGACATGCCAATGCTTGCGCAGAGCAAGGTATAATGGATTCTATTTCTGACTATGCGAATGCATGTATCATTGAGGCAAAGAATAATGATGAATGTACAGAATGTAAAACTTTATATGAACCAGGTTCACACACCAGATTGTTATGTGGATAAACATTACCGGCATTGTCCTCATGTGAGAACTTGGGCCGTCTCACAGTAAATAAGGCCTTTCTACATAACAGACCCATAACAGTACTCCGAGAGACTGGATGTACCACTGTGGGTATTAGAAAATCTCTCATTGACGACTCTGCCCTCACTGGTAGGTCAGTGAAATGTGTCACATTTGGGGGGAATATTGAAAGGTTTCCATTAGCAAAGGTAGAGATATATACACCTTTTTATACTGGTGTCGTGACCACTTGTGTATTAAAAATCCAGTCACTGATTTGATTACTGGAAACATTCCGGGTGTTAAAGACTTTTCTCCTAGTAAGATCGAAGAATGGGTTAACTTACACCCACTGGTGGCAAATGCTGTTGTCACAAGTGCTCAGCATTCAGCTGACTCCAAAACTGACCCACGATCATTAATGAATGAAGAAGCATCATTGAGAAATTTCCATACCATTTCGCCAAAGTTATTTATAACCAAACAACAAGATGATGAATCTTTAAAGCTTTTGTTTAGCTTTGCACATTCTGGGAATGTAAAATATACAAAACAGTCGAAATATTGTTTCACTTTGAAAGACTCTATTTTAACAAGATGCTTTAAACAAAGACAATAGTCTTCAAACAAATTGTGATACGAAGAATATTTAGACCTTTGGTTTTGCAGACCAGCCATGATATTCCAATGCCAGGTCACATTTGGTGTAAAGCGCACCTTGGGCAGAGTTACTTCAAATTTTTATTGGCCTGGGATTAACAAAGATGTTAGGTTATATTGTCGTTCAAGTACGACATGCAAGAAGGTATCTCGTAAGGGAAATGATCACCTTGCACCCTTACAAATAACATGTACCGACACGTGCTTTTCAGAAGATTGCTATTGACATCATTGGCCCGATGTCGATAATGTTGGAACGGGGATACAGTTACATTTTGACGTGCATACATCTTTGTACACGATGGCCTAAGGCCATACCCTTAAAGGAAAGTACTACAATTTCAGTGGCGGAAGCTTTATTCTTGATATTTTTTCAGGATAGGGTTCCCAGATATAATCTTATCTGATAGGGGCACACAATTTATGTCCCATGTGATGAAACAAATAGAAACTATGTTGGGAATCAAACATGCATTTACCAGCCCTTATCGACCCTGCTCGAATGGAGTTTGCGAGTGGTACAATGAGTCTCTTAAAATGATGTTGAAAAATTTCTGACTCAAATCCTCGTGATTGAGATAAGCTGTTACCAGAAGTACTCTTTGCTTATAATTAGGTCCCACACGAAAGTACGGGGTTCTCGTCATTTGAGCTCGTATATGGGGCTAATCCGAGAGGACCAATGTACATACTAAAGGATTTATTATTGGGCTCCACTGCAAACGAAGAAACTCGCTGTAGTTACGATTTTGCCATTTACCTCAGACAGCGTCTGACAGATGCTTGCAAATAAGCATCACAAATTATACAAAACTCCACACAGAAATCGAGGTTGCTTCACAACAAATCTCGCAAGCTAAGAAAATTTTCACCTGGCGATGAAGTTCTATTACTTCTCCCTACAAAAGAAAATAGACTCTTAATTTCCTGGCAGGGGCCAAATGCAGTGATTATGATAATAACTGATGTTCATTTTGCTATCAATATCAAAGGTAAAAATAAAACCTATCATATTAAGATGTTGAAAGCAAATACAACGTCCTCAGGAATTACAGTACATTTGGGACAATACCACTGATCAAACTGTTACTTCATCTTTTGCTGTGGTTCATTCAGAGGACACTGTTTCCTCCATTTATTTGAGGTTTTCCTTACCTCCACTAAAATCTAATGAATCATGGAAGAATGTTTCTATTTCTGAATCTCTTAATCCTACTCAACAAGAACAAGTTCAAAACATTCTTGGTTCTTTTTAAGATGTCCTAACTGAAATGTCAGGTCGCACTAACTTGATTACACATGATACTGTCATTACGGATCACAAACCAATTAAATTTCGACCACATCCAATTCCAATACACTATAAAGATCATGTTGAAAAAGAAATTAGGCATATGCTTGACATGGGTTTAATATCACCATCTTTCTCACCATATGCTTTTCTCATGGTATTGGTGAAGAAACCAGATAGCTCATTGAGACTTTGTATCGACTTCAGAAAATTAAATAGCTTAACGACTGCAGGTGCAGAACCAATGCCTATTTTAGAAGATCTTTTATCTCAGCTATCAAAGGCAACGTATTTTAGTAAATTAGATCTCTCAAAGGGTTACTGGCAAATCCCTCTAACAGATGAAACCAAGCCATTGACAGCTTTTACCACACCTCTTGGATTATTTTAGTGGAATTTTATGTGCTTCGGTCTTGTCGATGCACCTGCGACATTCGTACGCATGATGCGCTGCTTATTTGAAACAGACAGGACATCATCACATACATTTATGACATTTGTTTATTTCACTTGTCATAGAATGAACATGTTCAAGCCTAAATTATTTTCTAATTATGTTAAAGTCGCACGGGTTGACAGTGCGTCCATCAAACGTTCAAATCGGTTACCGAGAGATATCATTTTTGGGACATCGCATTAGTCAAAATAAGTTATGTCCAGATGATAAAACGGTAAAACGTATCTTAGACATTAAAATTCCAAATATTAAGAAGGAAGTAAGAAGCCTATTGGATCATAAGTTCATCCCTAACTTTGCTTATCTGTGCTTCATTAGCTATGACAAAGTAAGGTATCGAGGGATGACATAGAAGAGTCTGCTTGTGGCCTTAGTGCCTATCGAACGTGTTTTTGAAAGCGTGGCTTGGTCCACTTAATATGTGTAGAAGAATCTACTTATAAAAAGTGTTAATGAGTCTAGATTCGACTCAAAAATAAAGTGTGTAATTGTAATTCAAAGTGGTGAAACCACTTCGTCAGGACATATGAAATTCACGGTGTTGATTTAGCCAAGATGCCAGGAATATAATTGGAGATAGTACCTCAAAACATGCAAGATGTTTTCAAGGTTAGTATAACCTATTTAGATACATATATATAATTTTACGAATTTGATGGAACTGTTTTGTGGGTCGAGAATGACCGACCATAAAAGGATAAAGTTAGCAGACACAGAAATAAGTGTGCAAGAAAGCGCAGGACTATATAATTACGAGTATCAGAATGAAGTTATAAAAACAGGAAATTATGCAGATATGATATATATATATATATATATATATATATATATATATATATATATATATATATATATATATATATATATATATATATATATATATATATATATATATATATATATATATATATATATATATATATATATATATATATATATATATATAGGAGAAATCGATTTTGTTAATGACTAACTGTTATAAATTATAATGGAGCAACATGCGATTCATGAGAGTTTCTGTATGAATAAAATTAAAGTCGTGTGAACCTGAAGTCTTCGAAGAATCTACGAACAGTTGATGGACACGACTGTGTATTCAACATGAACGATTCCATAATCGTAATTAAGCCAGTTTTATGCAACCAGTTGAACAAAAACATTTAAACACGATTGGCAATTTTTGAAAGAATATTTATTCAGTGAGTCAACATATCATCAGAACAAACATGAAGACAACCCTAGACAATCAAACGAAAACCATTAGGTTGACCCTTAACAATCGGTATGCTTTAAATCGATGTTACTTCGGCTACAACACGCCATTAAATACGCATTATCCCAGTTCACGTCTGGCTTTAATTAACTTTCTTGTAGCTTCCGTGTTTTTTTGGTTGTTTGTTTATGTACATGTGTTTTTTTTTAATGCGTGTATTGTGAAAAGGTAAGCTCATCCCCGAGTGCCAAATACTATAAGTACGCCCCTATCTGTACTCAGTTTGTCTGCGTTTGAAAGCAGTCCACGAAGCGTCGACTGGCAAAGTGGTTAGACCGCTTGCTTTTCGAGGCAATGTTACTGGGTTCGAAACCTTGTAAGGTGTAGTTTCTACAATTTTTCTGATGTCATAATTTCTCATTCTGTCCCTCTTGGTAACATCTCCTGGCTTTTCTTAAACATCTCATCTCACGGGTTGTGATTTTCTCCTCCTGTGCTTTGGTCAGAAACCAAGTTTGACACTGATAGCAAAGAGTTGGTAGAAATATACTGTTTATCAACTGTCTTTTAGTTTTCATACTGATATTCTGATCTTTGAGTTGTGGTGATAGTTGTGGTGATAGTTGTGGTGATAGTTGGTAAGTCACTGCGCTGACTTTTTTTCACATCTTGTTTCAATTTCTGTCAAATTTTAGATTTTCTGTAAAAATGCTTCCTAGGTATTTGGACTCTGGAACCCGCTTAAGCATTATGTTCTTGACACATATGTTAAGTTGGCTTGATACCTGTCTACCCAGCTGTAAATGGGTATCCGGTTTTGTGAGTCCGTCCATCCATACTTTTCCATTTATTTTGTAAACCACAAAATTTTGTTTTAATTCGTCACTTGGTGTTTCCTTTCTCAACTTGTCTCGCAGCCCAATGAGAATGTGTTTTTATGCCTCTTCATAATACGTGCCCTATCAGCTTAATATGGAATATTGATTAACCTTGTCCACGAACACGTAACACGTTGAACAGTTTCGTCTGTTAGATAAACGCACTATTGCCCGCACCGAACGCACTTTGGCCCAAATATAACTGAATGACGCAGCTCGCTAATTACTGCTATACTGTATGATACACACCTTTGTTGTCATTATATCTAATGATTCAAACCCATTACCTCTCTATCAGCAATACTGAATTTATCATCATGTGCTACCGCGTATAAAAGCAAGGCGATCATGCCACGAAAGAACTTCCGGTTTCTAATGTTCTCTGGTGGAACTATTGATGACTGCTCACTAATATGTCAAGTACAAACTCTCTGGGTCCATCATTCTAACATCATTCGTCGTCTTGTCTGTACAAGTTTGGAAGAGTAGACATGAGGCCGCCATTTTTCTACATATTACTCGATTGGCTATTCATACTTACCGCTACAGGTAGCTTTAAGCTAACCCCCAACCCTGTTTCACTGGGGTTTTTTTTTCACACTGCTAGCCTTAACTTAACCCCAGCCATGCCTAGCTTTGTAGAACAGATAGCTTTAACCTAACCCAAACCCTGTTTCGAGCTTTGTCAAATAGCTAGCCTTAACCCAGCGCGAACCCTGTCTCGAGCTTTGTCAAACACTTAACCGCAACCCTGTCTCGAGCTTTGTATAACAGCTAACCTTAACCTAACCCCAACCCTGTCTTAACTTTGTCAAACAGCTAACCTTAACCTAACCCCAACCTTGTCTCCAACTTGGTCAAACATTTAGCCTTAACCTAACCCCTACCTTGTCTCGAACTTCGTCAGTTAGCCTTAACATAACCCCAACCCTGTTTCGAGCTTTGTCAAACACCTATCCGCAACCCTGTCTCGAGCTTTATCAAACAGCTAGCCTTAACCTAACCCCAACCTTTGTCTCAAACTTTGTCAAACAGCTAGCCTTAACCTAACCCCAACCCTGTCTCGAGCTTTATAAAAAATAATAACGTCCGACAGACACTGAGACCGTATTTTTTTTTTAAAAAGACCCCCTTCCCCCACCCAAAAAAAGCAACTCGAAGGGAATCGCCCCCTTTCGATTGATACTTGGTCAAAAAGGCGGCCTCTTGTCTACTGTCCCAAACTTTAACCACTCTGGTAATAACTCTCTCATATTCGTTCTTTGTAGACATCTCAACTTTTCTGAAATCTTTTTCTTCTTCGTTCACTTTCAGACGTCAACTTGAACATGTTCAATGAAAGCAGTTGTCAGACTGAGGCTGTTGAAATCTCCAAATAGTTTGTCCAGAAATGAAATGACGACCATTTGTATTTTCTCTTTCCATCATATGATGGGTACTTGTTCAGTGCTCATTTTGTCAGTGTCACAGCTACACTCATCAGTAATTCCTTTACTTAGCTTGTTCAATAGATGGTGTCTAAATTTATTGCCGCCCGTGCAGTGTCTGAAGATTACCAATGTCTTGCTCATTTCTGTTCAGCTGGCAAACGTACAGAAATAGTAACGCCGGCGTCTTTCTAACATGCCAGAACTTTACACAGAGGCTCATTTCAGGACAGTTTCGTGACTTATTCCGCAACCCATCCATCCGTCCGTCCATTTTTAGGTTCCTTAAGAAACATGGCATTACTACTGGATTTCGATCACGTCCAGCAAGACTGTGATGTACGATAGCACTTCATGTGCATCTGCACTCGTTATTTATGTAGCTGTTTGTTTGGCACGGTAGAGTTGCCATCCCCATGCACAGACTCACTCGTTGCCTCTTACGACACGTGTGATAGGGGCAGTGCTTCTATTCTATCTTTGTCGCTTCAGAGACTTACAGGAACTAGATCGAGTTTAGTTGTCGGGTGACCTTTAACTCTTGCAATGCCATGAGCCATATGATACACCAACATATGGTACTTTATTCACCCATGGGTCACTTTATGTGCCCGTTTGGTTTTAGTAATATTTACTCATGCCCGCGCTTTTACACGATATATAACAACCGTATTCATTCTATATAAGATTTACAACACTTGAAAGTAATCTTCATCGAATTTACAATGATTTTCTATACAGGATTTTTCAAAATTATGTATACATACTTTTAAAATGTGTATTCCATAAACAATATGCATCGTTTTAATAAATCTTACTTTATTTTAAAGCTCAGATACAAACTATTTTTAACAATAAACTAAACTTTGGCAAAATGTTCAAAATGCTCGCCTCATGGGCATACTAGCGACATCTATCTTTAACAGTTCTACATACTACAAAGCACAAGTAAGATGATTGTTATTGTTCTGAATCGACATCATTGCACTCGGGCAAACCCATAAGTGCTCAGCCTTCCTCAGAAAATATCGGTGTGAATGTTGATTGTTCCAGCAGCGCTCTGGTTGTATACACGGATGACCCATCCTCTGTTTATTCCATCTCTGCTAGTTTTACCCTTGATGCTGAATTCTAGCAGTCTGAGTGGTGTTGATTCGTCGATTGCAGTTTTGGTATCGAACATGCGATAATTAATTGTCCTTATTATCTCTCCCTAATACAAATCCCGTGTCCTCACTATCCATGCTCCAGGGGCTAATCTGCCAGCTACCACTGCCGCGAACTCCTGCATGATCAGGACATTAGATCAACGCCAGTTCCTAGAGTGATGAGGCCTCCGGTTGAAAGTGTGTGTGCTTCCTGTTTCGAAACTCAACTGCGTGTTCCCTATCCTTTCCATGAGTGTCTTCATTTATTTATGTATCTTTGTTTTTGTAAGCAATTGTATGTTTCTGAGATTTAACATAACATGAAGCGCATTAAAACTGCGTATATTGTTCATGGAAAATACATTTTTAAAGTATTTAATGTAATTTTGAAACACTCTATACATTATGATATTTTCTCAGAAATATGTATACAAGGGTATATATCTGTTAATCGTTTTAAGACATCACCCATGATAAAAACAATACGATACCCCTTTCGGTGCCTGGGTAAAACAAAACAACAACAAAAATGGGTGGGACATTAAGAGTTAAAACTATTCTGTAAAACTACATTTTTTTTACTCGTTCTGTAATCTTCTGCCATATTTATAGCAATAAGCAATACAAACACCAATGCTATCATTTTAACCGCTAGACTCAATCATTGACTGTTACGGTAATTACTGTAATCGTTATCAACAACATTATAAATTTGGCCCCAAATGGAGCGAATAATAATTACCGTACTTCCTGCCATATAAGACACCGGGTTATAAGACGCACTCATTATTTAACGAGTTTTTTCTTTTTGTACAAAAGAATTACACATTAGATGAACTTATTTAATCATCATCATCATTTTTTTTTTCTTTGCCTTCCTTACAGAGCATGGAACCACTACTTCAGCTGGTCCTCTTGCAGGAAGCCTCCATCTTGAAGTAACATACTCATGCGGCCGTGGTTTCTGTGACTATTTGTTTTATGTGATGAGGTTGCCAACCCCAAGCACCACCTCATAATAGTGGCCTAGTACGACATGCATGATTATTCACCATAGTGTACATTTAATATTGCTTTTATATTTTTTTTAAAATAAAAGCATTTTTATTGCACATACCACACAACTCTGAATTTTTTTAAATAAATGAGTTTTATTACACATATAATTGTTTCATCATACCATTATCGTTCGCTACCTAAAATATGTTAATTAGCTGAAAGTATAAATAGAAACGATACCAACATACTTGTTTATGGTAGTCGTGATCTTTACCTTATAAGACGCAGGGTATTTTTTTTTTAAAAGATAGATTTATGTGACAAAATAAGTACGTCGTATATGGCGGGAAATACGGTAGGCTAATTAACATAATTATGTCTTTATAACGTAGGGAATCGTATCAAAAAATATTTACATAATGCGTGTAATTGTTCACAAATATATAAAGACAAACCTCAGCACAAGACAATATTCCAGTAGGCTAAACGTAAAACAATCCGGCAATTAAATGGCTATATCAGCCTAAAATGCGAAGCGTCCGAGGCGACAACAACAGTGACTGGTGTTTTGAAAGCACAAAATGTGAAATGTCCTTCGACTTCACGAACAACGGGAATATTTTTTTCGTTTTTCGCCCTACTTTTGACTTCGTGACGTAACACATGTTGGCAACTCCTTTCGTGACCTTGTAACCTACATTAGCAAATTTGTACCAAGAATTACCACGCATAACGCAAAAATAAAAAAAAGTGGTTTCATTGGCACTTGAGATTCCGTCGAGTTAGTAAGATAAAATCTTTCATTTTGTTTTAGTCTTGACTCAGACTATTTGAAATACGGAGGACCGCCCGAGGTGGTCGTGTCCTTCAAATCTATTTATAAAAGAAAAAAGGTTGTCTGCGACCTAGGCCAATGTCATGTAAACTTGATTCACGTACGTGTACATGCCAAGAGGTAATATTTATATTTCTGAACTGTTTAGGAAAAAAAAATTTCCGGCACAGTTTTTAGCCATCAAAGGTTTTTCCTCTTTTTTTGAAAGCCACATCCGGAGTAAATTTATAACCTAGATTACGAATGTTGACAAATTCTAGTTTTTATTCAGATCTTTTCTTCTCTCTGCTAAATTTTCTTTCCACACTCACCTTGATTCTCGTGTACCTCAGAAACATTTTTACTGACAGTGCTATAGTACTTGTGAATGAATATGTGCTTTTCTTGTCCCCCTTAAGGAGCACGAGGGTCACTACTGCACTTTGCTCCAATGCAGGATACCTGCACCAAAAGTGCTTGGAGTTCTCTTGCAGTTGTGGCTTCTTTGGCATCTTCGTTTACATGATGAGGCCGCGATCCACATCGCCTCTTACGAAATGTCTTAGAAAGTAGTTGCCCCTTTAGATATAACTGACTATGGGAACAGTGGCGTACTAAGGGGGGGGGGGCGGTCCGCCCCGGCTGACAGCCAAGAAGGGGGTGCCATCGGAGACTATTAACATAGTACTTACAGTTAAAATGCTACTTACTATTGTTTCTTTACTGGGGGAGGGGGTGTCAAAGGTAAGATCCGCCCAGGGTGCCTAGTACTTTAGGGAACCCTCTGTATGGGAATGCTCCCCTGAGTTGATAGCCCTCATCTGTTTTTTTTTTTCCCCTGGTGTTCCATTCGGCGTGTTCTTGTCTCTTGTGCTTGTTGTGAGAGCTTCTTTTCTCCCAATTTGAGGTGGCGCCATATGAAGCGTCGCCACGTGGTGCGATCGACGGCTTCATCCTACCAGGCTGCTGGATTTATGTCCAATACCTCCATGTCTCTCTTACACACATTTGTGTACCTCAGCTGCGAAAAGTTGTGGTTCCCATTCTTTTACATCTAAGATAGGGGTTCTCAACCCATTTTTGTGTGTGCTCATGCTCCCCCCCCCCCTTTCTGAGCCGTATTTACCACTGTGAGCACCCCCCCCCCCCTCATTGTCGATGTTAGCTGGAAAAAAGGTATTTTACTATCTTACTGTGGCCCCCAAAGAATACGTCATGACCCCGTGGGGGCCATATGGCCCACGTTGAGAACCACTGATGTAAGAGAACTTTGAGACGCAGGGTTAATATTTAAGGGGGGAAAACCATTGTTAATTCTTCACGTCGTATCAAGAGTGGATGTGGAAGAGTTACCATTGTTAGTCCTTTACATATGCAAGTGGACGTGGAAGAGTTAGCATTGTTAATTCTTTACGTACACAAGTGGATGTGTAAGAGTTAGCATTGTTAATTCTTTACGTACACAAGTGGATGTGGAAGAAATCAGTGTTAACTTTTTCTGCACACAAGTTAATGTGCTAGAGTTAGCATTGTTAATCCTTCACAGACAAGAGTGGATGTGATGTCGTGGAGTTAGAAAAGGCATTTTACAGTGTTATACAGGAGTCGGCAACCTGTTGATCTTGACCTACTGGTAGCTCTCAAGGAACCATTTGATAGATCTCTAGGTGGCAGAGGGGGGAAAACGAAGTGTTCACCTAGGTAAATTGCGGACTTCAGCACGTGTGGTGAACTCATGTTTAAAAGTACTTTTACGACATTTGCAGTGAAAACTGGCAAGCTAGCATACTAAAATTCACTTCATTCGTGAACTGCATAAGATAGGAAGTGGTCGTTTGTTTGAACTTAACTTAAAATTCGGTAAAACAATATTTAATTTGAATTTTACTCCACAATATCGGTGGAATTGTGGGAAAAAGATCGTCTGGCCGAAATAAATATTACAATAAGGAAGCACTTATTCCAAATTTTAAATTCTCTAAAACCTGAAAACATACATGATTTTATCGAGGTAAATCTTTAAAGGGCTCGGTGTTTCTAAAGTAGATCCCCGCAAATCCTGGACTGCTGGTGTAGACAGAGAATCACTAAAAGTTGATGAGGCATTATGGAGTCCCCCTGAAGATCATTATCTTGATAAATAAAACATAGAAATGCAGTACATGCGGAGTTCTTTGTGAAGGACAACTTACAGAACCCTTCGGGATAGGGGCTGGAGTGCGACAGGGATGCCTTTTGTCTCAATTTCTCTTTTTGCTGGCTATAGATTTGGTTATGAAAACATCGACGTCACCCCCAACATAAATGGAATCCAGTAGAATCTGGATAAAAAGCTTGATGATTGTGACATATTATGATAATAGTTTTCATATATCTATTTCATCATCTACATTTTTCTTTCACCTGGCTTTCACCTACGCCCATTTTGTTAACATAAAAAACCCTCCTACAATCAGAGATCTGTCTCTTTTTCTAGTTTAGCAAGTCTATTTTATTTTCTGTTCTCTAATTCCTTAGGAATGTTTACCAGCAGACCTATTTAGCTAACGTTGAGCCGGTTACCTGTAATTAACGCTAGCGATTGAAAATCGTTGTAATAAGGATCAGACAGGTAGACGTAATTTTTGGCTCAGGGGGAGATAAGCAAATATAGTTGAAACGTATTTTTCGTTAGACAGTGATCAGGGGAAATAATTTGAGTAGAAGGAGCAGATAATTTGGAACCAAGGGGAGACAATTTCTATTACCTTCCCCTGAATCCGTTCGTTTGATAGGTAATTAAACACGGTGAGAATCGCAAGATCAAAGGACGGGCTTCGCTCGATTGCAGAGTCTGCAAGCGGCAAAAGCATGAAAATTTCCTAAGATTCGCAGATCGAACGAGGAAAAGCCCGAGATCTGAGTGAAGGTGTCATATATAACAAGTACGAGCGAATTTCTGGAGATTTAATATATAAACCCCAGCATTTTGACTCAATTTATCCAGTACCCACAGATTTTAAAGACATCTAGCTTCGAAGTCTAAGATCCCTTATAACAGCGGAATTACTTAGTGGTTTTCGATTGGAGATCGTTTATTTCTGTGTTTTTGGTAAATACTATACTAGAAGTTTGAGTGATTAATTAGTTAGTCCGTATTTTATTTCTCTAGATTTTCTGCACAGAGTGATTTACTAGATAGGTCCGTCATTGATATTTCTCTAGGTTTTACTGTGTTACATAGGCTAGCAGAATAAATAATAATTTCTAGCAAAACTATTCCAGCTATAAAGTAAATTTAATTAATAGCTAGTAACCAGTCAGAGAATATTTTAACTGACTAGTAAATGCACTGTTCATTATGATTTTTGACGAAATATATATTTATTTCTAATTCATGATGATTTTTTTTTAAATGACTAGAATTTAGTTCACGGGAGTTTTTAAACGATAAGACAAGTTCTAAGCTTGCAGTTTCAATTTAAGTTAAATAACCGAAGTAGAGATATATATGGCATATTTTACGCGGGTTAAGGATAGGATTGAGAATACTAAATTATGGTTAAGCATTTGCATTTTTTTTCTCCTTTACACAGTACTGGGTCAAACCCAAACTCTACCAGCAGCTTCCATATATATATATATATATATATCTGAGAATAACCCTACGAAAGAACATTTCTTAATTGATATCTGGGTCTTCAAGGTAAACTGTCTGGCTTCGTGTATGCACCCAGAAAGAGACAGAGTACCAACCCAAAGAACATTAAGAATAAATATTGTAACTGGGCCTATAGATCCAGATTTATATTTCTTTCCCAAATTGCATTTACATTCAGCCCGTAGTGGCGAAATCACAAACATTAACAATTCCCGACGTTGACCATTTGTGGTGTGACAAGGAATTATTATACTGAGAGAAGTTACCGACCTGACATTCCTATGTACTGGAAATCCCAAGTTTCGGACACTGTGAGCACTGTTAAAATTTCTTACCTGGACTAATTAAAGTGACATAAACAGTAATCCTAAATATATGTAACAAAGCGAACGCTCCCCGGAGAAGTGGATTTAATGTCTTTGAGGAGCTGGGGTTTTCTTTGCCAAAAGAACACTGGATTTGCTGTGTGCTTGTGTCCTAAAGATTGTTCCAGAAGGTGCAAGTCAAGTGTTGGGTAAGATCGAATGTACGTGGCCACGGTTGTATGGAAAGAAAGAAAGCAGGAATGAGTGACTCTTGTATGGTATAATCCATGTACTCCCGGTGTATATTTTTTATGCACGTTTTGCTAATGCTGTCCCTTTCAGAATAGATTAACGTATAAACTCTGTTCTTTACTGTAGAGGGAAATCTTAGACCATAGTGTAAAAATCTTTGACTCTTTGGGGGGTTAATAACTTTCTTCTAACGGGATCTCGTCTCAACAGAGGGAGGGAGGATTACACCTATGGGTCTATTTCTTGATTAATTCATTAACCTATGTTTAATTGTATTTTTATTGATATTCAAATTATTGCTGTTGTGAAGTTTCTTTATGGTAAATAAAATTTACATAAACTTTATTTACATGTGTTGGTCAGCTCGTCCCAAAATATCCCTATTCCATTGATATAGTTTCTTCACGTTTGTGCGTCTTACTGTCGTCACTTATGTGTGTGTGTGTATGTGAGTGATTTATATATATATATATATATATATATATATATATATATATATATATATATATATATATATATATATATATATATATATATATATGTGTGTGTGTGTTAAAGTCAGTTTTGGTGAAAAGGATTCTTCCTTGTAATGAGTATTCTTATTAATTATTCTGCTGCTCATTAATTATCATTGTTCATTAAATCTTGAGCTATCGTGCTATTGTTGTTTGTTCGCGAATGGTGGTGAATGACTTCAATATAACTGGATGAAGCTAACAACTCCGGTTTGGTAGAGTCCACAAAAATAATATAATTTATTATGAATACAAAGTTCATCGAATTTATGGCATGAATATAATACATTCAATCCGTGCAGTCCATTACATTTCAGTGCAGTCCCTTAGATTAATATCTGTATCGTCAACAAAACTAGGCTGTATATACGCAATGCCGACGAGTGGAACATCCGAAAGTGATACCTAGAAGTTTGGTGAGACGATTAATTAAGAATAATAAATTACTCCCTTCTGTTCCTAATCCAAGGAAACCTATACATCAACTAAGTTGCTGCATCACTGCATTCATTAATAATATGGCCGACCCCATGGCCTATCTTCAAGGAGGACATCTGCACGACTACTAAATATCGGGAGCGCTGAAGATCACGTCTGACTAGGACGGAATTCAAAATATGAAGGGTATAGAAAGATCGTAGTTATGCGGTAGCATAACAACGCCCCACGTCATATCTAACCAAAGACAACTATAAAAATTCGCGTTTAATAAAAATATCTTTAAGCACCAAGTATCTTTTGTTTATAGCCCACCAAAATGTTAACGCGTAACATTAAAATGCTAACATATTGTAGTGGCTAACATAATTAAACATGTCGTAACATTCCCCTGACCGACCAGGTTTTAAAAAAATCTGTTACATAGATTTTTTTTTCTAATATTATTAACGCAATTATTTCTATCAAAGTTAAAGGATTTACGACATACGGCCCACGATGTTTTGAATAAAGCAATGTCGAAGGTCGTCGTCAATGTACTAAAAATGTTACATAATAAATAAAAATCTAACTAAGTTAACGAAAGAAACGTCAACAGTCAAGAAAGGATAGTGAATTATAATCTAATTAACTAAATGTGTGTTACTAACTTAAGATGTAATTAGTTAATCAAAATACTAAATTATAAATAATTAAAGTTAGTTAAGTAATTAATATCATAAAGTATGAATGTCCTTTGTGGTTAATGTTATGAAAGTAATTTGTTTTAATTAAAATACTACAGTGTTGTCTTCAGAGAACCCAAGACAAAGAAAACACAAAGAACATATGAGAAAATAGAAATGAAAGAAAAGAAATGAAAGGAAGTAGTAAAAAATAAGTATGTATCAATTAACTTAAATGTGAAATATCTATCTAAACTAAATTAATTTACATACTAAGAAAAAAAAATTATACATAACATCCAGTGTATAAATATAAAACATAAATGTTAAGTTAAAGGGAATAATGAAACTGATAATAATATGCAATTGGTATATGTCTTAATTACAATCTAATTACCGTAAATATGTTATTTATTGTTTACTAATGATTATTTCAAAGTATTAATTAGCATAAAAGTCCTGAGAATTCCGATTCTCAATGAAGATAGATAGGCCTATCATGTTATTTTCTGTTCATATGACCAGTGTATCTAATATGTCATTTTATTCAGAACGAATAACGTAAATGTTAAAAGACTCTATGGAATGTGAATGCCGTAAATATTCCCACAAAGTTCGAGCGTATAGTGCTGGTAAATCGCACTGTATACAGCGATAGATCGATGGACACAAACCAAAGTCCATAGTCATGTAATCGAAAAAATCGGAAATGGGTATTGAACCAACTTGATGTATTATGTGAAAGCTCTATGCGAATCATTGAGAGATGAATGAGTTAATTGTCAAGTGTGTTCATATCCTACATGTTTCTTGACATGAAACTGACTCGGGATCACTACTTTAATCTGACGTTGTCATATAAGGAAATGCATAGCATGACGAATGGCTTGACTTCTGCCGAAATTTGAACATACGATTCGATTTTTGAAAAAGGCAAATGATAGCGTAAGCAAAGTATGTACAATGAATACGCATTGCTGTCCATAAATGTCCAAACGTCCGCAGATAACAGATTTTAATACTTAGTTACGAGTCGAAGGTCCATATAATCTTGTGTACGAATGGATATGTTAATCGAGATGAATTAGTATATCATCAATGTTAGCAGATCATCTTTAATTTAATTGGAGGTAAGTATCGTGATTTTATCATAAATCACTACGAAATTGAACATAGATAACGTATGAATTATCCATACAATCCTCGACCGGAGGAAAGGTACATAAACGTTCGTGGTTCAGTCGAATCGTATCATCAATTCACGTCTGATGATGATGAAGGGTGGCGAGACAAAGAGTCCACCACGACGTTTTCTGAACCTGGAATGGATTCGATGGTGAACTGGAAAGGTTGTAGTAGTATCGAAAATCGCTTGTTTGATGAAAACTGGAATACTCAACATCAGTAGATTGTACCAACGTTACTTGAGGTACGAATTTTTATATTATCATCAGAAGTTTGATATCTTCGGGGAGCCGAACGTAAGGAATAGTACATTCGTGAAGTACAGCTCACTGTAACCATTACCTGACTTCGGGTGTAGATAACGGGTAACGAAACAAAGAGTCAGTCATTACAGTTTCCGACTCTGGAATCGCTTCATCGTAGACTTGATCTTGAACATGACTTGCACCTAAACCAAAGTTGCCTGCATCTGACGGAGAATAGTAAATTTAGTAAAATCTGTAGACCTCAAAATAGGAGGTTTAACAAAATTTTCCAGAAAATCAATAAGCGTGGTGAGACAATTAGCAGTCCACCTTATATTAACAGGCATGCCTTTCCACCAAAGAGTAGACAATATACTAGCTCATGCTGCATTGGCTGAGCATAAGTCCAACAATCAACATAGTTACAGTCTATCTTAGGCATGGTAAAAATCACATAAAGACAGAAAGACAAAGTATTATAGTAGATAAGACAACAAAAATGTTCTCTACAAGAAAAGCCTACACTAACCAAGCCATGTAACAATAGATTACTAGGAAAGAAAAGAAATGATGACTGACAACGCTAAGTCATCAAAGAAATGCGATAATAAATCCAAGTATCAATGGGCTAATATCTGCGTGAAGCAGAATTAGGTACCAATTGTAACCTGAGAGAATGGTTGTGAAAATATACACCATTGTCTCTCTCAATAACTAAACGAGCATCTCTATTGGTACTAAAGGTAACCAATGCCTCATCATACCAAGTATTGAATGATAGCAGAAGACGTACAAACTTTACGTCTGCAGTATAATTAAAGAAATTACCTAGTGTCTGCCATGTGGTCCCCTGTGGCAGATTGCGCACTAAGATGGTGCGAGAATATGCACTTTTACCGATAAACGTAGTCCTATTTTCACTAAAATAGGAGTTAGAATGATGTGCATGTTTAGTCCTTTGAGATAAAAAAAAAATTTTCATTCTTATAGATGTATTATCTTTATTCAATGACGTATCATACTGATGGAACTTAGTATGATACCTATCAGTATGCCCGGCAGTATGTTTAAAGCATGTCGTAGACAACTGCTTGCTAGGCAAAGTAAAAACTTTGCTGACAGACTTATTGGTTTTAATGTTATTATCTAAGTTCTTCACAAACCTAACGCTATTACTTTTATTAGTAAAGTCATTTCTATCATTGACCACCTCAACAGTTTTCTTAAGATCAGTTTCACTCTGATGCTGTCGCCAAGACTTATTTCCTGAATTGGCAGTATTGTTATCAGAACTTCCGGTATAAGAGTGATGACGATGGAAGGTGTACTTGCCTCGACACGACATTTTTACTATGGGTTGTGCTGACCTGATCTTAGCACATGAAGCACCCGTGGCATGTCGTACAATAGGTTTATCAGACCTGTTGTTTAATAATATTTTCTTTCTCAGTACGACATCTAGTAGACCATCAACTCTTTTTCTCAACTTAACAATCTCAACATCTTTCAATGAAATCTCATTACTCTGCCTTTTATTTATTTTATTAAGGTTTACAATCTTACTTCTCTCCTTCATGAGTGATTTCTCAAGGTTAGAAACCTTATTACTAGTCAAACTATCTTTTTGAACCTGAAGGCATTTGAGTTCTTGATTTGCAAGCTCAAGTGCTGCTACCTTTGAGTTCCGCTCCACACATTTCAATTTTTTGTTGTCTTCTATTACCACCTCTGGTAATTGAAGCATAGGAGATGAAGGCTGTGTCAACATTATTTTTTCAATAGGCAATTCCTCTACTTTACTTTTTTCATAAAATGTTACACCCTTGTTTGCCCCTTCTAACGTATCAACCTTCGATTTCAAACTTAAACATTCTGAAATCAACTTTTCATAATCAGATTTCAACTGTTCACATTTCAATTTCATCTTATGGAACAATGTCTGAGATGTCTCAATACTTCCTTGATACTCAAGAATAAATTTCCCATTTTCTTCCCGCAGTAGTTTTAATTCATGCGTGGAAGAATTCACCTTAACCGTTTGATCATCTATAGTTTGTTTCAATAAACTCACTTCATCCTCTAACTCTTTCTTCTGTCTAAGAGAAAATTCATAAAATTTCTTACTATCCGCTATCAACATTGTCACCTGATTATTCAGTGAAAAATTTTCAGACTTCATTACTAACAACTTTTTTTCATACTCCTCTTTCAACTGCTGCAGCTCACTAGTACGGGCCTTCTCCTTACATTGACGTTCTGTACTTTTATGACCC
>JAMPIV010003102.1:0-202500 GCA_024509875.1 Oreohelix idahoensis | reverse complement strand
TGTCATATAGCGCTTTGATTATATTCACATATTTTGTTGGAAAACCATAGATTTTAAGTATCTTCCACAATGATGGGCGGTGTAGACTATCAAAGGCTTTTTGAAAATCGACGAAGGTGATAATAAGTGGCGATTGCCTTTCCACTGATTCTTCTATAATTGTTCTTAGTGTGAATATTTGATCAATACATGATCGTTTCGGCCTGAAACCCGCTTGTTCTTCTCTGATCTTTCGTCAGCATGCAATTTAAGTCTTTCTAACATCATGCAACATAATAATTTTCCAGGTACTGATAATAGAGATATACCACACGCCAGTTATTACAGTCTGATAGATCACCTTTCTTCGGTAACTTTACAATAATACTGTCTTTCCATTGTTGTGGTGGTTGTTCTTCTCTCCATACTTCATTTATAATATCTAAAATTCTCAAGAGGTTGTTGTCATTAACTGCTTTAATCATTTCCCCTGAAATTTCGTCAACTCCAGCAGCTTTAAAATTTTTTAATCTTTTAACGGCTTGTTTGATCTCGTCCAGCGTGAATTCATCGCAAGTTATTGGCAAGGTGGTTGTGGGTGTTTCATTATTAAAATCAGGTGTTACTGTTGGTGGTGGTCTGTTTAGCACCTCCATGAAGTGCTCAGCCCATCTCTTCATATATATTTATATATATATATTTATTTATTTATTTATTTATTTATTTATATTTATTTATTTTGGTAATCTGTCTGAAAACAAAGTTCTGTTGTAGAGATAGGCTGGACTAGAGAATCTCCTCGAGTCCAGGAACAGATTCTATCTATTTTTTTCACCATCTCACACGTGAAAATTTATTTCTTATCTTATCTCTCACTGAGTCACCACTTGTTCCAGTTCTATTCAGAAGGGACCAAACTATGTCTTAATTCTTCTATCAAAAATCTACGACAAATGAGGGCTCGTTTTCTGGGAATTGAACTCTAATCCTGAGCAAGTACGACAGAAACTTTCTCGTCTATCTGATAATCTTTATAGTCTAGATAGAGAAAGAGTGTGGTTGTCTTGTGAGTTTTTTAGAATCATTAAAAATAATTATCCCCTAGACAAACGATCTGTTTATTGGCTTGCTGATCAAACAAAAATATTAATTGTTTTTTCCACAGCATTGTTGAGTATATACAATTAGATTTACAGGGTGATTTTTTGTCGGAGTTATGTTATGTATTGATTTTGTAATACAAAGCCGCTGGTAGTGTGTGATTGTGTAACAATCACAGGTTTTTTTTTAAAGCAGAAGGTGTCTGAGCAAAGCTAAGGAGCGCGTTCGGACTATCTCGTCTAGTTAATAACCTTCCTTACCCGAACTGACTTCAGGGGTGAACTTGATAGTGGACTTAAAAAATTAAGGGCATTTTGTTTTTCTCCTTAAAATTTTGGGAAATTTTTTTTTCCACGGTAGTAACTTAGTTTTTGGGTTAGTTGATTAATCTGAACTACCATTTATTTTGGCGTAGTCGACTGCATTAGGAGCCTTAATTGCCAGTTAATAGCAGCGATAGTTAGATAACTAATTATAAGGAGGAGGTATCCCAGTTAAATAACATTAATTTTTTGTTCTGTATTTTCTCGTAAGTGGTAGGGAACCAGTGTATCCTTTTTCTTCCTTCTTTCTCGAGTAAATCATAGTCAGTATTTGCAATGGATGAGCGTGTAAAGCTTAGGCAGTTGCTCAGAGAGGAAGCTATGGAAGAGGGATTGGAAGGAGAAGAAGCAAAAGCTTTTGTCAGGGATGAACTTGACAGATATGAAGCTAGAGAGAAGGAAGATAGAGCGGAGAAGAAAGAAGCGGAAGACCGTCTATTACAGCAGAAGAAGATTGAGGAGGAAATGGAAATCCGCAGGGCGAATGAAAGAGAGAAGGAGAGACAGCATGAGGAAAGAGAGAAGGAGAGACAGCAGGAGGAAAGAGAGAAGGAGAGGGAGGAAGGAGAGGAGAGACATCATGAGGAAAGAGAGGAGACAGCATGAACTGGCTCTTAAAACTATAGAAGTCCAAAGTCGTGGGGCTGCCTCGACCTCCAGCAATGGTGACTCTGTACCTCAATCACAGCTAACTGATCCTTCTAACACTCAATCTCCTCAACTCACCGCTATGTCTTTTGCTCTAGAATATTTCCCATGCCCTAATGAGAAGATTGACACGTATCTAGAAAAATTTGAGAAAATGGCCAATCTGTACGGTTTAGAGAGGTCGCGTTGGTGTTTCAAACTTTCCCAGGCTTTAAAAGGGTCTGCGTATGATGCGTACGCAAAACTGAAAAGCAGCCAACAAGACAATTACGACATGTTGAAGAAGGCTTTGCTTGAGCGTTTCGACATGAACGCTAGAAAATTTTGCAACTGTTCTGTAACAGAAGAAAGGAGAGCGCTGAGACTTTTAAGCAGTGCTCTTCTCGTCTGAAGGGATACTTGACAAAGTGCCTGGAGCTCTCGTAGCTAGCCTCTACATATGATGGACTGGAGGAGTTCGTTGTAACCGAACAAATAAAGAACACTTTGTCAAGTGACACCCGTCGATTTCTGGCTCAGCAAGGCGCTGAAAAGCTGGAAGACATTTTGGAAAAGTATGAGCGATATCATAATGCGCTGGCCGAACTGCCAGCCCCAAAAAGTAAACCGACAGAAGAGCTTTCTCGGAAGAATAATCTAGAGCTGTCTTCCCATTCTTCTCACCAAAATAACCACAGAGAAACTGGACCCCAGAATCCCCTCCTGAAAGATCTAAGTTCTATAAAAACAGGTACCCACCAACAATAAGAATTCTGATCAACCCAACCATCCTACATGGCAGCGCGGCCAGAAAAGACAGAGTGACAGATGGAAAACCCCTGCGCAATGGACAACTGATCAGGGCAAGCACACCGAGCTTAAACGCATCGGATGCTTGCACACAGCCTCGCAAGAAAGAACTATTGTCAGTGATTCTCAACCTAAGGGGGAAAGGCCCTCTACGCGAGGTACTGTTATTTTGAATGGGACTTCAACTTATTGTCTTTTTGACACGGGGCTTTCTTTTGATTGCATTGTTGGAAGACACTTGGTCAAACCCGGTCAAGAGACAGAAGACACCGTCAAACTTTGGGAGTTTTCAAAGGAGATGCACCCATTTCGCTTCCCATCGCATTGGTGGAGATACACTCTGATTTTGTCAGAGGTGTGATCAAAGCGGCTGTTATGGATGACCCGATCTACCCAGTCATACTTGGCTGTAGATATGTGTTTATTGGGAAGCCGAAAGAGCCAATTGTGGCAGCAGTAACCGCAAGAGGGCAAACCAAGAAGGAACGGGAGCATGCGCCAAATTTATTACCTAAGGAACTTAGAGGCGCAACAAAAGGATCCTACTTTGGAGCCCTGCTTTAGGAAACTCCCCATGGCTAATGACCCCAGATACAACGGGGACATTTTTTCTAAGGATGGCGTACTTTATCGTAGAACGGGCAACCCTGAACAACGGCATAACCAGCTCCTAGTACCGAAACAGTACAGAAGCCAAATCTTAGAAATGGGGCACTCTCTTCCCTTTAACGGACATATGGGACAGAACGCCACAAATCAGCGAATACAGACTCACTATTGGTGGCCAGGAATGAACTCTGATATTATCAGATACGTGAAATCCTGTGCCCAGTGCCAACGGGTGGCACCCAAGCAACGGACACCCCCAGTTTCCATGGGTGAAATGCCAATAGTGGGAACACCATTTGAACGGGTTGTGATCGACATTTTAGGACCCTTAGAAAGGACTAAAAGAAGGAACAGGTTCATCCTGACCTTAGTCGACACATGCACTTAATGGGCAGAAGCTATACCGCTAACATGCACGGATTCCAAGCATGTCGCAGAAGCACTAGTGCAGATATTTACACGGTTGGGATTCCCTCAACAAGTTTTGATGGATAACGGATCCCCATACCGTAGCCTGTTGATGGATGAGATCGTTAAGATCTTGACGAACCAGCACATCTACAGAAGCCCTTATAATCCGGCCAGAAGTGGGTTAGTAGAACGTATCAACGGAAGCCTCAACATGATGGTAAGTAAACTGGGACAAGAGAAACCTGAAGATTGGGACCTTTTTATTCCTGCATTCTTATTCGCTTACAGGGAAGCCCCACATACTTCCACAGGATTTCCCCCAGCTACTCTTTTATTCGGCAGACCTATTAAGGGGCCGCTTGAAGCCTTACTTCGGTCCCTGACAGACCAGAAAGCGGATGAGACAGTCGTCTCAGCCAGTAAATATGTGTCGGAATTAAAGGAAAGGTTAAAACTAGGATGGGACCTAGCAACGACCAACCTTAAGCGAGTACTCGCAAAGCACGCTAACCGATACAGGAAAGCTGCGAAAGAAAGAGAATTGCAAGCAGGAGAGAAAGTTTTGTTGCTACTCCCAACCGGGAACAACAAACTACGCATCGGATGGCAAGGGCCGTTTACCGTCCTGAAAAAGATCTCGAGAACTAACTACCAGATCTTGATTAAAGGAAAGGAGAAGGTCTATCATGTAAATCCGTTAAAGAAATATTTGGAAAGACCGGTGTCGTCCTCTGAACATCTCCTGGCGGTCGCCATAGCTACCGAAGTTGACGAAGATGACGATTGTGGCAGGGACTTTTCATTGCAAACACACGGAATCTTTCAACGATGTCAAACTCGGCGACACTCTTTCAAACGCACAAGGAATACATTCCAGAGAAAGAAAATGTTGGAGCAGATTTCATGAGTAGGAATTGGACAGCGACGGAGGAGGAAGATGAGAGTGAAGAAAACAGTCACCCGGAAGCTACTGAAATAGAAAATCTATTTCAATAAAGTAGACATGAAAGGGTTTCATATCTTTAAGCGGGGACGTCTGTGACATATTATGATAAAAGCTTTCATATATCTATTTCATCATCTACATTTTTCTTTCACCTGGCTTTCACCTACGCCCATTTTGTTAACATAAAAACCCCACCTACACTCAGAGATCTGTCTCTTTTTCTAATTTAGCACGTCTATTTTATTTTCTGTTCTCTAATTCCTTAGGAATGTTTACCAGCAGACCTATTTAGCTAACGTTGAGCCGGTTACCTGTAATTAACGCCAGCAATTGAAAATCGTTGTAATAAGGATCAGACAGGTAGACGTAATTTTTGGCTCAGGGGGAGATAAGCAAATATAGTTAAAACGTATTTTTCGTTAGACAGTGATCAGGGGAAATAATTTGAGTAGAAGGAGCAGATAATTTGGAACCAAGAGGAGACAATTTCTATTACCTTCCCCTGAATCCGTTCGTTTGATGGGTAATTAAACACGGTGAGGATCGCCAGATCAAAGGACGGGCATCGCTCGATTGCAGAGTCTGCAAGCGGCAAAAGCATGAAAATTTCCTCAGTTTCGCAGATCGAACGACGAAAAGCCCGAGATCTGAGTGAAGGTGTCATATCTAGCAAGTACGAGCGAATTTCTGGAGATTTAATATATAAACCCCAGCATTTTGACTCAATTTATCCAGTACCCACAGAATTTAAAGACATCTAGCTTTGAAGTCTAAGATCCCTTACAACAATAGAATTACTTAGTGGTTTTCGGTTGGAGATCGTTTATTTCTGTGTTTGTGGTAAATACTATACTAGAAGTTTGAGTGATTAATTAGTTAGTCCGTATTTTATTTCACTAGATTTTCTGCGCAGAGGGATTTACTAGATAGGTCCGTCATTGATATTTCTCTAGGTTTTACTGTGTTACATAGGCTAGCAGAATAAATAATAATTTCTAGCTAAACTATTCCAGCTATAAAGTAAATTTAATTAATAGTTAGTAACCAGTCGGAGAATATTTTAACCGCTAGTAAATGCACTGTTCATTATGAGTATTGACGAAATATATATTTATTTCTAATTCATGATGATTATTTTTTTTTAAATGACTAGAATTTAGTTCACGGGAGTTTTTAAAACGATAAGACAAGTTCTAAGCTTGCAGTTTCAATTTAAGTTAAATAACCGAAGTAGAGATATATATGGCATATTTTACGCGGGTTAAGGATAGGATTGAGAATGCTATATTATGGATAAGCATTTGTATTTTTTCTCCCTTTACACAGTATTGGGTCAAACCCAAAGTCTACCAGCGGCCAGCGGCTTCCATATATATATATATATATATATATATATATATATATATATATATATATATATATATATATATATATATATATATATATATATATATATATATAAAGATGAGACAGGTCTATATTTCGGAGCTGGCATTTGCTGATGATGTTGCCCTGATTGCTAAATCAGAGGCACATAATATATATATATATATATATATATATATATATATATATATATATATATATATATATATATATATATATATATATATCTGAGAATAACCCTACGAAAGAACATTTCTTAATTGATATCTAGGTCTTCAAGGTAAAACTGTCTGGCTTCGTGTATGCACCCAGAAAGAGACAGAGTACCAACCCAAAGAACATTAAGAATAAATATTGTAACTGGGCCTATAGATCCAGATTTATATTTCTTTCCCAAATTGCATTTACATTCAGCCCGTAGTGGCGAAATCACAAACATTAACATTTCCCGACGTTGACCATTTGTGGTGTGACAAGGAATTATTATACTGAGAGAAGTTACCGACCTGACATTCCTATGTACTGGAAATCCTAAGTTTCGGACACTGTGAGCACTGTTAAAATTTCTTACCTGGACTAATTAAAGTGACATAAACAGTAATCCTAAATATAAGTAAGAAAGCGAACGCTCCCCGGAGAAGTGGATTTAATCTGTCTTTGAGGAGCTGGGATTTTCTTTGCCAAAAGAACACTGGATTTGCTGTGTGCTTGTGTCCTAAAGATTGAGCCAGAAGGTGCAAGTCAAGTATTGGGTAAGATCGAATGTACGTGGCCACGGTTGTATGGAAAGAAAGAAAGCAGGAATGAGTGACTCTTGTATGGTATAATCCATGTACTCCCGGTGTATATTTTTTATGCAAGTTTTGCTATTGCTGTCCCTTTCAGAATAGATTAATGTATAAACTCTGTTCTTTACTGTAGAGGGAAATCTTAGACCATAGCGTAAAAATCTTTGACTCTTTGGGGGGTTAATAACTTTCTTCTAACGGGATCTTGTCTCAGCAGAGGGAGGGAGAATTACACCTATGGGTCTATTTCTTAATTAATTCATTAACCTATGTTTAATTGTATTTTGATTGATATTTAAATTAATTCTGTTGTGAAGTTTCTTTATGGTAAATAAAATTTACATAAACTTTATTTACACGTGTTGGTCAGCTCGTCCCAAAAAAATCCCTATTCCATTGATATAGTTTCTTCATGTTTGTGCGTTTTACGTTCGTCACTTATGTGTGTGTGTATGTGAGTGGTTGATATATATATATATATATATATGTATATATATATATATATATATATATATATATATATATATATATATATATATATATATATATATATATATATATTGGTAATCTGTCTGACAAACAAAGTTCTGTTGTAGAGATAGGCTGGACTAGAGAATCTCCTCGAGTCCAGGGACAGATTCTACCTATTTTTATCACCATCTCACATGTGAAAATCTATTTCTTATCTTATCTCTCACTGAGTCACCACCTGTTCTAGCTCTATTCAGAAGAGACCAAACTATGTCTTAATTCCCCTATCGAAAATCTACGACAATGATCTAGATTTGTCAACGACTTTGCTGTTCTTTATCATAACTGTTATCAGATGCAAGACAATACTCTTTGAGGGTCACAGCAAGGGTGTTTGAAAATACACAGGGAAAAGCCAAAAATAGTAAGACCAGATGCAAGAAATTATAACAAGGTTGAACTTGAAGAAGCACCCCTGCAGAATGTGGAATGGTAAACATGTCTTGGCAGCAGTGTGGATAGGGCTGGGGTATAGACTGTGGTTATCAAGATGGGAATACAGGGGTAGTAGGAGCTTTCATTGCATTGGGAAATGTGTGCAAGTCGAGAGAAATTAAGTCTAAGATTGAACCTCTACTTCAAAGGTGCCCAATATATAAAGAACAGAGAAAGCGAGGCCATCTACAGTACTATTCTGTGAAAAGATCTACAGAGTTATCAATAGCCTCAAACTGACCACTGCTTCCTTTGAATATATTCAAGTTGACGTCTGAGGGTGAACGAAGAAGAGCCCAAGATAGAAATAGGCGTCTTCATCTCAGTTTTTGGGTCAGTCCTACTGTGTGGCTCTGAAACATGGAGAACAAAGAAAGCAAAAACCAAAAGGCTACAGATTGTCGTTGGTGAGCCCTTGTATTTAAATGGAGGGATTGAAATGGTGCAACATTTCACTAATGTGGAACTAATGACAATGGACGGACGGATGCCAGTGTGACAGGAGATGAGAAAAAGAAGCTGGCGATGGATAGGACACACAAAAGAGGAAACTTGTTGAAAGCATTACAATACAGTCCTTGTTCTAGAATCCACAGAGTACGAAAGGAAGAGGGAGACAAAAGAACACGCGTAGAAGAGAACTGGAGACAGAAATAAAAATAACGAGGAATACGTGGGAAGAACTTGAACTAATGACAAGCGACAGGAGGACTACGCGCATGATTGCTCAAGGCCTATGCTACTTGATGAGCTAAAGAAAGGTTATTGATTGGATGACCCTGCATATCACTTTCTACTTTTTATTACTTTCTACTCTGATGCAAATTCAAAGTTTTAACAACCTTTTTTTTAAAAAAAATAAATTTTCTCAATTAACTTACTACCTCTTTCCATTACAAGTGTACTCTTACCATGTACTCGTATATGTGACTTTTTACTTGTTGTTGAATGGAGGCTCTTTAAAAATAGTTCATCACAATCATGACAGCTCAACTCCCCAAGGAGCATAGGCCTATAACAAACGTATGCCAAGTCTTCATGTCCCGTGCCATCAGCTCAAATTTTTTTTTTAAATTTCACGATGAGATATATCCCGTTCAACATCTGATGAATTATAATTAGGATACGGTATATATTGTTTCCACTCAGCTCAAGGTCTTTCCGCGCCTTACTCATCCCTGTCTCCATTTATCGTCTTCATGTGTACTTTGGTTCCCCCTCTACCTCTCCTACCCTGGAGATCCCAGAACAAGGACTGCCTGGTAATGCTTTCAATAGGTTTTTCTCAATTTGTCACCCTATCCATCGCCAGCGTAGCTTGCTGGTGTCTTGTTCCACTGGTTCTTGTCATCAGTTCCACATTAATGATCTTGTCATACCAATTCAATCCTTCTATTATATTTCTTTTTTCATACCGAACAGCAATATTATCACCACTAATATGTGGATACCGAAGAACAGAGCGTGTCATAAAACTAGAGAGTTGGCGTTGCCGTCAACCAATTTGCCTCATAGAAACGGAACTAAATTAGGAAGGAAATGCTCATTGCGCATGCGTCTATTGATGTTTATATGATGGCGACGCAGGTGTTCGATTCTGACAGCGAAGACGAGTTACCTCCAGGGTGGGAGGAACGTGTTACAGCCGATGGAAAAGTGTACTATGCGAAGTAAGTACAAGTGTACTGCGGTACAACGAACGAACACAATGAGACATCATCTTATATTCAGCTTTGCATCGTTGTGTTGTTAGAAGAATACTACCACAGTCATGACCCGTAGCCTATTGGCTGAAACGAAGAACAGTGGGCCGTTTGTTCGATACAGCCTCAAAAATACTTCAGAGATTCAGTAATAACGGGTTATGAATTCTAAACCTAACCGGTAATCTTCAAAAGAACGTTGCCAATCGTTCCGCACAGAATATGCACGGCTTTATTTCCCTTTAGCAGTGTTTCGTGGACATGCATCGTAATGTTGCCTACAGGTAGGCCTATCGATTGTAATTAGGAACTGTCACTTTATTTGAGATGCAAAACGCAGAGACAATTATAAACAAAATAATTTTTTTTTTTTTAAACTTAGTTAACTGATGTACGAAAGTCAGTCCGTCAAATTAGCAGTCTATCCATTGTCCATCAGCCAATCATAAAGAGTAGACCTACAACAGTTAGCCACTCGGTCCGTCAGTCAATACATGAATCAGTCCATTAGTAAGTTAGACATTTAACATTTCTTCAGCTTGTGAGTCAGTGGTTACTTATAAAAAATTAATTATGACAAATTCAATTCAGTAAAACAATAAACCAAAAGCCTCACCCCTCCCCCTTTTAAAAAAAAATTTATTTGTTTTATTGTCTCTGCGTTTTGCACCTCAGATAGTGTGAGAGTTCTTAACTACAATCTAAACTTGCACACTTCGATGCATGTTAACAAAACACTGCTAAAGGGAAATAACTCTGAGTGAATAGTCTGTGCAAAACATGTGGCAACGTTCTTTTGAAGATTACCACCTAACCTTAACGACGTCGGTGAGTTATTAGTAGGACATCAAAGAACACGACCTTCTTTTCTTCATTTCAACCCTCTTATTTCTGAAATTAATGAAAGTCATATAATAAATTCTGTTGAATCACATTTCACTCTACATATACTATCTTTGTTGAAACGAGGGTCATGTTTGTGGTTGAGGCTAGATTTAGCAGCTATTGTTTTCTACCCTGACCGCGCTCTCTTTAAATAACACTTAACAGCACTCTTAATTTTCAACACTGCCAAACTAAAGTAAACAAATATAAAGTTACCCCAAACCTGACTCTGTGATAAAGATGGCGTAAGTAGGCCCTACAATGAAGTATGATCCATTAAGTTCCTATAATTCAGACTTCAATTAGTAGTATTTATTGGGAAAACTTCATCTAGCTTTGTGTCTTAGTGCAAGAACAAAGAACAAGAATTTCATATTCTTGATGTCTTACATGGTGTCGTGGAATATTCTAATCCACATATATAAATTATCAAGTAAATATAAAGCCTAATAAATACATATAATAAAGAAAGGAAGAAGAATGGTAAAGAACAGTGCTGTCACAATGACAGTACTCGAAATCCCCTTTGTTTTATGCTTCGTCTGCAAATTGTAACGTTTCCACGTTAAATATAGGCCCTCTGCAACATACACGCGTTTCCCAAACACACAATAAAATGTGCTGCCTTTCTAAGAAAAACCTTGAAATATGCAAGTTGACCTAAATTTTAAATTCCATTCATGTCTTTTTCTACACTGCGTTACCAAAACGAACGAACAGATGGACAAAAGGATAAAGAGAGAGGGGAGGGCTGAAAATCAGGAACGCATGCAACACGCGTCGCGCGATACACAAATGCTGCCATCACGCGTGTAAGTCTACATGCACTAATTTTTTTTCAGACGGACAGTGATAAAATACACTACCCTTTCCCAGAGTTAGGTTTATAAATCCTGAAATCTCTTATTAGGAAAGACAACATTAGATGGGTTTACGGTTGAAAACATAACAGTACCCAGACAGCACATCTTCGAAACAGGAGGTAGAAAATACATATTTTGAACGCAGCCACGTAGCTCTTTCAAATTGGTATATTTGGGTTCCTTAGGGCTTGCTGACAAATAATATGTAAAACGTTACGCAAATAGTCCAGGAATTAATAAATTATACCCAAAATAAAATAGTGAGGATGCCTGACAGCATGGAATCATTTCTGCTCATAAAATTTTTTTTATAACGTGTTTGAAAAAAACCTTACGTTACATAAATAGCCTACCATGTAAACTCCCAATTGATTGGAGCGCAACAAATGAAAGCCTAACCACGATTGGTCGGACTATAAATACTATCTTTCGTTGTTAGGGGAAACGGGGAAAGGTAACATTTTTTCAAACACTTGTCGAAACGTGGCCTCATTGGCTAGACTCGCTGATATACTCCCTTGGGAGCGTTAGTTCGAGACCACTTGTTTAAATGATCTTGATAAAGCAACAGTGCGTTGAAGCCAGCTCATATTTGTGTTAAATAAAAGCCTGGAACATAAGCAGATGGGAATTTGTGCCAGTAATTGTGCCAGAATTCATTGCTAATCAACGTATCTGTGTTTATTTCCATGAAATTGTGGTAAGCTTGAACCATTCAGTATCTTTTAATGAAAATTGAATGTAAATTGTTAATTTATGCCTGTATATATATGTGTAGTTCAGTGGCAAACAGGAGATAAAGCCTATAATGCTCCAGCCTGAACAGAGGGTGTCGGAGGAAAGTCAAACGGCATGGAATGGCCAAATAGTACACTGACACCTAGATGATTGACTAGAAAGAAATAATGCTGGAATTGCAGAGGCGTAGTAACCATTAAGGAGGTTAATGCTGGTATAAAGTACTTCAGAATGAAGCTGATAGTTGGCCTAACGCTCTGAACTCAATGTTTGTGCTGTATTGTGATCAGTGTAAAAGAGAGTATAAGTTAGTTATGAAGTAGAAGGTACATCCTTCTTGATTTCAGGGACAGTGGTCTTGATGGTACTGAGCAGCACCTGGTCAGAGCTTTGCTGAATCCAGTGTCGGACAGCATACTCCTTGGTCCTTTTAGCTATCAGTGAGGTGTCTCCAGAGCCCAGAGGAGAATTCGAGCAGAGGAGTCTTCTCCTGCCGCCATCACGCAAGATAAGCAGAGTTGGCCAGCTGAGCTCAACATTATGTCCCCTCATCTTGAAATGACTTTGTAAAAATAATATTATGAGGGGAATTTAATTGTCTTAATATCAGGAACTGAGAACATCTCCAATACTAGTCCCTAAAGACAAACTATTGAAGTCATGATGACAAATACCAACAGAGCTTGAACAAAACAAAACCAGTATTACCTCATATTACTACTACACAACTGACACACATAGGATATTTTTAATAATATATGTCACTACGATATTCATATTGATAAAGTCTGTACATATACTTGTAATTAAAATTGATTGTGATTCCTGGTTCCTTTGTGTTTGAATCAGGACACATATACCTTTATGATAGCAATTAATACATATTGTTATTTGAAAAGTTATCAGTGCCTCCTTTAAGATATTCTCATAGAGTGTTATATGTATGTGAGTGTCACAGTGTTGTCAAGTGTAGTGGATTAAATTAAATTGTTTATCTGTCTGTTGTTGTGAATTACACTTCATCATACACATACCCTAGACACATAACGTAGTCATCACACTATTCCAGAATAATTCTGACTGAGATATATAGATATGTGGTAGCAAGTAAGGTTATCTATAATACACTACTCTTAATAGATATAGATACCTTCACAGCTGATCTCAGTCAGTACACTAAGTCCCCTATAAATATTTATAACATCCCACTTCACCACATATATTGGGGTCTCGCTCTTGGGATTTTGAATCTTTCCCTATTAAAAAATATTGGGGGTAATTCACTTCAGGGAATATAAGAATTAAAAGGTATCCTTGGGTGGAATTAAATAAGGTTGAGCTCACGGTGCCTGTGTTGTCCATTATATATATATTTAGAATTTGAATTGTTGGTTAGACATTGTAGAAATTTACCTGATAGACAATGGCGGACCTGGCCAAGTTTCGATCTGCTGCTGTACAGACTGCAAAAGAGTTAGGATTAGATGGGCAAGTTATGGTTGCCTATGTCACGACGGAATGTGACAAATTTATTGAACGTGAAGAAAGAAGGTTTGAAGCCGAAAGAAAGTTAGAGGCTGACAAGGAAATTAAGAGTTTGCAGATTGAGGCTGACAAAGAGGCCAAGGCAGTGGAAGCCGAGGAAAGAAGACAGGCTGCAGAAAGGGAAGAGAAGAAATTAGCTGCAGAAAGGGAAGAGAAGAAATTAGCTGCAGAAAGGGAAGCAGAAAATTAGCTGATAAAAAGATTACAAAGGGAACATGAGTTACGACTAAGGGAGTTTGAGTTTCAAGGCCATGCTCCTGAAAATGGTGCCAGTCCCTTTGCCTCTGATGCTACGGTTACTCAGGGAGCCTCAATCTCAGCTATGAATTTTCATTTAGATCATTTTGTTGAGAAAGACGATGATATTGAGAGCTATATAAATAGGTATGAACTATTAGCTACCACATATGGGTTAGAGAGAGAAAGGTGGAGCTTAAAGTTATCTCAGGGACTTCGTGGGGCAGCTTATGAAGTTTTTGCAAAAATGAGCAGAGGTGATCAGGAAAATTATGACATGCTAAAGCAGGCTCTTTTGTTAAGGTATGAAAAGAATGCAGAATTTTATAGAAAAAAATTTAGGAATGCTAAACTACTGTCAGGTGAAACCTATCACCAGTTCTCTGCACGAATAGAGACATACTTGGAGAAATGGACTTCTCTGGGGAAAACCCAAGATCTTAAGGAAATGGTCCTTATAGAGCAATTAAGAGAGTCCATGGCTCCAGACCTGAGAAAGTTTCTCATGGAACAAGGTGCAGAGAGGCTGGATGAGTTGCTAAATGTTGCTGAAAGGTATCAAGCAGCTCAAGCAGAGGTAACAGGTAATAAAAAGAAACAAGTGGATAACTTTAGGGCACCACAGAACTTTAATAAATTTGATCCTAAGGATCAAAATAAAGGTAAGCACCAATTTGATAGGCCACGGTATGAAAATAAAAATAAATTCCCACAATTCGATGAAAGGAAATATGATGAAAGAAAATCTTTCAACCAAGGAAAAAGGTGGTGTAAAAATTGTAAGATGAACAATCATGACACTGACCATTGTAGAAGAAAACCTCCTCATTTTGCTGCTATGACATCGGGGAAAAAGGAAAAGAAGGGCAAACCTGAAGAATTACAGGAACCATACCACCCCCCAGTGTGTGAAGATGTCATCTGTAATGGTGTCACTATAAGATGTTTATATGATACCGGTTTAGATTACGATTCCGTTGTGAGTTCTCACCTGGTGCAGGCCGATCAATACACCACAGAAACAGTGGAGATTCAAACTGCAACCAAGGATGTAGCTACCATGACACTTCCCGTCGCCCGAATAAAAGTGAAAACGCGATATGTGGAAGGAATCATAAAAGCAGCAGTGATAAATGAGCCAATCTACCCTCTAATATTGGGGTGTAGATATGTCTTCTTGGGGAATCCCAAGAGACCTGTGATATTGGCAACAGTGCAGACCAGATCACAGTCAAAGAAGGAGGAGGATAATCCCATAAATACTCACCCAGATGAGATGAGGAAGGCACAGGCTGAGGACAAAACACTCAAGCCATGTTTCAAGAAGTTGCCCAAATCTCATACACCTCCAGGCAAGGGAGAGTTTTATATGAAGAACAAACTGATATATAGGAAGGCTGGATCTGAATCCAATGGTCACGGACAGCTGGTCCTTCCCACTTCATATAGGACTAAAGTGTTGGAACTAGGGCATGCGATTCCCTTCAGTGGTCATATGGGAATCAGCGCAACAGGACAGCGAATAGCTTGTCACTATTTCTGGCCAGGAATAACTGAAGATATCAAACGATATGTAAAATCCTGTCCAGAGTGCCAACGAGTAGCACCTAAACATTGGACTGCACCAGCAACTCTGGGGGAAATGCCCATAGTGGGAACACCCTTTGAGAGAGTTGCCGTGGATCTTGTGGGACCTCTCACCCGAACCAAGAGAAGGAACAGCTACATTCTGACTCTGGTGGACACTTGTTCTATGTGGGGAGAGGCAGTAGCCCTGTCATCGATTGATTCTAAACATGTGGCAGAGGCATTGCTCACAATTTTCACAAGGTTAGGTTTTCCCAATCAAATCTTGACTGATAATGGCTCTCAGTTCAAGGGGAAACTAACTGAAGAAGTTTTCCGGATCTTTCAGGCCAAACACTTCCATTGTAGTGTGTATCATCCCCAAGGGAACGGCCAAGTGGAAAGATTTAACGGCACATTGATGTCGATCCTGAGAAAGTTGGCACACGAAAAACCAGATACATGGGACCAGTACCTGCACGCCGCCCTCTTTGCTTATCGGGAGGTACCCCATAGTTCAACCGGTATGGCCCCGGCAACATTATTGTTTGGAAGGCCAATAAAAGGTCCACTTGAAGCTTTGTTAAGAACGTGGACTGATGAAAAGGCAGAGGAAAACATTACATCTTCATACCAATATGTGAATGAGCTGACCACTCGGTTGAAAACTGGCTGGAAACTTGCCAATGAAAATTTGAAACAAGCCAGGAAGAAACATGCTGCCTATTATAACAGGAAGGCGAAAGACAGAAATTTGGCTGTGGGAGAGAAAGTACTGCTTCTTTTGCCTGGGAGTCAGAATAAGTTACAAATTGGATGGCAGGGTCCATATACAGTTTTAGAGAAGGTGTCTAGAACAAATTATAAGATAGATAAGAAGGGGAAAGAAAAAATCTATCATGTGAATCTCCTGAAGAAATATTTGGAAAGAGAACATCAGGAAGAGACACACTTGTTGACCTTGTCCATCGCCATGGAGATGAAAAAGGAACCACTTTCATCATTTGAATATCCATTACACCCCTGTGAGACAGCAGCACAGGTGAAAATCAGTACACATTTAACGAAAACTCAGAAAGAGAGAGTGCAACAGGTTCTAAATAATCATGCAGAGGTGTTAACAGACCGACCAGGGCATACAAACCTATTGGAATATGATATGAAACTAATAGACTCCACACCTGTCTGTATGAAACCATATTCGATTCCGTTTGCTAAGGAGAAAGCTTTGAAGGAAGAGATAGACTATCTGTTGAAGGAAGGAATTATTTCGCACAGTGAGTCTTCGTATAGTTCCGGTGTTGTACTCTTAAGGAAGCCCTCTGGAGAACATAGACTCTGTATAGATTACAGGAGACTGAATGCTATTACAGAAGGACAGGTGGATCCATTGCCGGATACAAATCAGCTGTTTGCCAGACTAAATAAAGCTAAATATTTCTCAAAAGTGGATCTGAGTAAAGGATACTATCAGATTCCAGTAAAGCCTGAGGTTAGACCATACCTAGCTTTTAGTACCTCAGACGGACACTATGAGTTTAATAGATTGCCATTTGGATTGAAGAATGCGCCTAGTGTCTTCTCTAGAATGATGAGAAAATTATTGGATCCTCTGAATAATCCCTGTATAACAAATTTTATGGATGATATCCTTATAGCAACAGAAACATTTGAGGAACACATTGACTCTCTGAACATGCTGTTTGATCGACTTGGGGAGGCAAATTTAACAGCCCGACCAACCAAATGTTGCGTTGGATGTAAAGAATTGGAATTTTTGGGACACACAGTTTATCAGGGAAACATGACCCCTGACCCAAAGAATTTAGAGAAACTACAGAAAGCCCCGAGACCACAAACCAAGAAGGACGTGAGATCCTTTGTCTCATTATGTGGTTTCTACCAGAAGTATATCAAAAAAACTTTAATTCCATATGTGCACCGTTAACTGAATTGACACGTAAAGGACTTCCAGATCGCATTACATGGACACCACAATGTGAAATGACTTACCAAGAATTGAAGGAAAAGCTCACAAGTAAACCCATTTTGAAATTACCTGACTTAAGTCAAGAATTCATAGTAAGGACGGATGCAAGTAATATGGGTTAGGTGCAACTCTACTACAGAAATCAGATGCATTGGATGGGGAATTAAGCCCAGTGGC
The DNA here is from genome assembly GCA_024509875.1 of Oreohelix idahoensis. Taxonomy (NCBI): domain Eukaryota; kingdom Metazoa; phylum Mollusca; class Gastropoda; order Stylommatophora; family Oreohelicidae; genus Oreohelix; species Oreohelix idahoensis. Next base: position 184,850 of record JAMPIV010003102.1, on the reverse strand, counting down.
ATATGCTAGCAGAAAGTTGAATAAAGCTGAAATCAACTACTCAACTAGCGAAAAAGAATGTCTTGCAGTAATATGGGCAATAAAGAAATTCAATATTTATCTATATGGGAAGGCATTTAAGTTGCAAACAGATCACAAACCTTTATCGTTTCTAGCACAGGCTAGGCATGAGAACTCCAGGTTACTCCGATGGTCTTTACTTTTGGCTCCATATAATTTTAGCATTGAGTATATATCTGGAAAAACCAATTTGGGAGCGGATTTTTTAAGCCGCCATCCGTGTGATGAGAATCACCTTAAACCCCAGAAATAATAATAAATTTCTCTATGTGTATATAGAATAAAGGACTGACATATAATGTCTGTTTTAAGAGGGGAGGTGTCGTGGAATATTCTAATCCACATATATAAATTATCAAGTAAATATAAAGCCTAATAAATACATATAATAAAGAAAGGAAGAAGAATGGTAAAGAACAGTGCTGTCACAATGACAGTACTCGAAATCCCCTTTGTTTTATGCTTCGTCTGCAAATTGTAACGTTTCCACGTTAAATATAGGCCCTCTGCAACATACACGCGTTTCCCAAACACACAATAAAATGTGCTGCCTTTCTAAGAAAAACCTTGAAATATGCAAGTTGACCTAAATTTTAAATTCCATTCATGTCTTTTTCTACACTGCGTTACCAAAACGAACGAACAGATGGACAAAAGGATAAAGAGAGAGGGGAGGGCTGAAAATCAGGAACGCATGCAACACGCGTCGCGCGATACACAAATGCTGCCATCACGCGTGTAAGTCTACATGCACTAATTTTTTTTCAGACGGACAGTGATAAAATACACTACCCTTTCCCAGAGTTAGGTTTATAAATCCTGAAATCTCTTATTAGGAAAGACAACATTAGATGGGTTTACGGTTGAAAACATAACAGTACCCAGACAGCACATCTTCGAAACAGGAGGTAGAAAATACATATTTTGAACGCAGCCACGTAGCTCTTTCAAATTGGTATATTTGGGTTCCTTAGGGCTTGCTGACAAATAATATGTAAAACGTTACGCAAATAGTCCAGGAATTAATAAATTATACCCAAAATAAAATAGTGAGGATGCCTGACAGCATGGAATCATTTCTGCTCATAAAATTTTTTTTTATAACGTGTTTGAAAAAAAACCTTACGTTACATAAATAGCCTACCATGTAAACTCCCAATTGATTGGAGCGCAACAAATGAAAGCCTAACCACGATTGGTCGGACTATAAATACTATCTTTCGTTGTTAGGGGAAACGGGGAAAGGTAACATTTTTTCAAACACTTGTCGAAACGTGGCCTCATTGGCTAGACTCGCTGATATACTCCCTTGGGAGCGTTAGTTCGAGACCACTTGTAAATGATCTTGATAAAGCAACAGTGCGTTGAAGCCAGCTCATATTTGTGTTAAATAAAAGCCTGGAACATAAGCAGATGGGAATTTGTGCCAGTAATTGTGCCAGAATTCATTGCTAATCAACGTATCTGTGTTTATTTCCATGAAATTGTGGTAAGCTTGAACCATTCAGTATCTTTTAATGAAAATTGAATGTAAATTGTTAATTTATGCCTGTATATATATGTGTAGTTCAGTGGCAAACAGGAGATAAAGCCTATAATGCTCCAGCCTGAACAGAGGGTGTCGGAGGAAAGTCAAACGGCATGGAATGGCCAAATAGTACACTGACACCTAGATGATTGACTAGAAAGAAATAATGCTGGAATTGCAGAGGCGTAGTAACCATTAAGGAGGTTAATGCTGGTATAAAGTACTTCAGAATGAAGCTGATAGTTGGCCTAACGCTCTGAACTCAATGTTTGTGCTGTATTGTGATCAGTGTAAAAGAGAGTATAAGTTAGTTATGAAGTAGAAGGTACATCCTTCTTGATTTCAGGGACAGTGGTCTTGATGGTACTGAGCAGCACCTGGTCAGAGCTGTGCTGAATCCAGTGTCGGACAGCATACTCCTTGGTCCTTTTAGCTATCAGTGAGGTGTCTCCAGAGCCCAGAGGAGAATTCGAGCAGAGGAGTCTTCTCCTGCCGCCATCACGCAAGATAAGCAGAGTTGGCCAGCTGAGCTCAACATTATGTCCCCTCATCTTGAAATGACTTTGTAAAAATAATATTATGAGGGGAATTTAATTGTCTTAATATCAGGAACTGAGAACATCTCCAATACTAGTCCCTAAAGACAAACTATTGAAGTCATGATGACAAATACCAACAGAGCTTGAACAAAACAAAACCAGTATTACCTCATATTACTACTACACAACTGACACACATAGGATATTTTTAATAATATATGTCACTACGATATTCATATTGATAAAGTCTGTACATATACTTGTAATTAAAATTGATTGTGATTCCTGGTTCCTTTGTGTTTGAATCAGGACACATATACCTTTATGATAGCAATTAATACATATTGTTATTTGAAAAGTTATCAGTGCCTCCTTTAAGATATTCTCATAGACATCCAGTTGAGGTTGAAATGAGAAACTGGACATGAGCTTCAATAGACTTCCAGATAAGTCCCCCATGTCGTTAGTGTTAGGATTAATGTTAGGGTTTAGGCTTAGGATTCCTAAACCTTACCCCTTATTTAAGTGTTTCTGAATTCTTTTTTAAGGCCATAATGAACACATGACCCACTTTTTCTCATTTCAATTGTAGTCTTTAGTTGGAAAAACTGCATCTAACTTTGTGCCTTAGTGTGAGAACAGAGAACAGGAATTTCTTATTCTTGGTTTGAATCACACTTTAATGTACACGAGCCATCATATCTCCCAGTCCATATTTCACATATGTTGTTTGGAGAAGTAAAAAGTAATTTTTGACAAAATCTACGATGGTGTTCTGTTGTTGCTGACATTATGTTTTATGCTTTCTTACGAGACATTAAAAAGGTGTATATGTGCCCTTAACTGAGGATTCAGAGAAAAAGTTATTAACAGCATGTTACTAATTAGTGTTTATTATTTTTTTTAAATGTACGGCCTCCATGTTTGTCGCACCCTATTAATTTATATAAAGCCTGACATAGCGTTAGGGTTGAGAATTTTGAGGTTAACGTTAGCAGCTGCTTTTTAATCACTCCAAACAACATGGGCAACATATTGATTGTGAGTTGGGTGACAAGATGTGAGCGGCCTGTACAAGTATGATTCAACCAGCCTATGACCCACTTCATATTTTTACAGACATTTTTTAGTTAGGTCAGCCTTTCTTAGCTCTTGGGTGTCCACAGACTGCCAGCAGGGCAGTTGGTGGTTTGAAATCAGTTTACATTTTCTAGATGGGATGACAACAAAGGCTTACAAGTCTTATTTACCTGAAGCAGTCTGGTTTTAGAACACCAGAGACGCATACCAAGCATCTTTCTGAAGCATTGTTTTCATTTCTTGTGTTTGTCAATCCACTTCCACATTTAATATCCAAGCCTCACTTGCATCCAGTAATACAGACATTACAAACATCTGCATTTATGTGACGTCTGTTTTAAGAGTTATATGTTTGTCTTTCCGGATTGGTCGCAGCTTGATTTGTTACTGCCCTATATGCTCTTATCTCTGCTTTTGTTCCTTCTTTTAATTATAGTTGTCAGACTTACTTGTTTATTAGTGTGTTTGTTGCGGTTCAAAATGATGACCAAGTTATAACGTCTAAGGTTGTAGATTATTCAAAACGATCAACACACTGCCATGCAACATTTTTTGAAAGAAATGTAGAAATGCCATAGACATCACAACACAGTTTATTCACCGATCCATTTTAACATTAAGAATCCATTAGGTTAATATTGATAGTCCATTCAACAGGGCCAACTTTACTGGGCCATCATCTATATATATCCATTAATATTCAGCGTCAAGTTGAGTAAAGCCCGTCACAATTACATCAGAGATATAGCTGTCTTATCATTATATACAGAATACTTCTCTACTTCATGAAGACCAATAAGTATCTTTCCTGTATTCATATAGAACTCCGGACACATGCGACTTTACAAGAACACATGGAACGCAGATATTTCGGCTCAAAACACAGCCCAAAGATTAATAATACTGTTGTTCATGTATGCGCACACGTCATAAAATTTATATGCGTCATACTGCGCTCAGCAACCTTCTTTTGAGCACACAAAGTTCCAATATAATGGACACTTTGTGATGTGCAAAAAGAGGTGCAACAATGTTTTTTTTTTTTTTTTCTGAAAGCCCAGTTTAGCTTGAGTGCAGAGTGGTTAGAGCACATCTTTTATGAAGCAAAGTTACTGGGTTTAAAGCCTAGTGGCTTCACACTCCAATCTACCCAGCTAAAAATGAGTACCTGATTCTGCTCTTGAGTGAAGGACAGCAAAGCCAGCAGGGGAGGGATGTGGTTATCCCACCTTACAAAGCTTAGACCTAGTAAAATGAAGTCTTTAATAACCATATATGCCACCCTCCCGGGGATGAAAAACCTGTACAAAAAAAATCTGAAAAATCTGGAAACCTATACAAAAATCCCGAAAACCTGTAGCCTACAAAAAATATTTCAAAACAACCAAAGAAAAACAGCCATATTCCGATCGTTTTGTTCTTTGAGAAACCAAAAGAGCATTTTTTTTTTTTTTTCACACATCCTTTTTGAGTAAGGGATTGTTTACTGCATTTTCCTTTTTTGTACCTCCTCCTCTTCCTTTGACCTCAGACTTTTTGTACATTTGGTACAATTGTTCATGTTGGATATAATAAGAAACTCAATACAGAGCGTCACAACAGGAGGCGGTCTGATCATCACAAGAGTTCCTCCTATCGGTCAAATGTTTACGCCCTTTAATAATCTTCACTATGACTTTTGCTGTGAACCTGTCATGTCACAAGTCTGTGACTAGATAAACTAGATGTAGAGTGTGTTTAAGTCACGGGTTTCCTATAAAATCACAAATTTTAAGAAATGTATGCTCTATTGATTACCTCCTACTTTTAATCTGTCATAAGTATTATAAGGCTTAAGTCTTTCCCTAGATTCACTTTCGTCATTTTCAGAGCCTAAATCAGGCCCATATTCAATACCCACATCTGATTCAGCTGTATCAAATACAAGTCACCTCTCGGCTCCTAAAGCAAAGATTCCACCCCACGGAAAGCCATGACTTAAAACGAAAATAAGAAAAATATCGCAAAAAATAATATTGATCGATTCGGAAAATGATTTCAAAAAAAGGAAGCTTTATCCATACCGGAAATACTCAGGTCTCACTAAACAGTGTTCCCACTCTCAATTTTGGACAGTAGACTTTGCGCACTGGCGTTTTTGGCCGAACCAAATTGTAAAGAGTTAATAATTAGGCGAAAACCTGTGCAGAAAGTATGTACGGCCATACAGATCTGAAAAACAAGAAAAACATACGGATTACGGGTAACACGTTCTACTTGGCATGTATCCAAATACTTCACTCCCGTACAACAGTATCTGCTACTTATTTACTTTGACTTGTGCAGTTTTTTATTTGCAATTACACACCTTCCATCCTATCTTGAAGGTTCCAAAATACCTGGTTCTTTTCACTGGATTTAATATAATTCCAGGTACATTGGTCTTACAATTTAAAAATGTTTTAATGTATCTGTTATTTTATTAGCATTGTTTCTGTTTTGGAAATATTAAGATTTAAACCCTCTTTTTACTCAGTTGCTCACTTTATATCGTCTACTCATTTGTATAGAATGTCGAGTGACAGAGTGCTAGAGGGCTTGCTTCACTAGGTTAACTTACCAGATATGAAACCAGATTTTGTCCAGCTAAAAATGGGTACCATACTCTTCCCTATGAGTTTGGGAAGGCAGAGGCAGCGAGGAAGTGAACCAGCCACTCCACCTCATAAGGCTGATACCTAGTATATGTGAAGTCTGTAACACATTACTCCTCTGCAGCAGTACCGGCTATGGAACTACCTTTACTTAAACTGGTTTCTGTCAATTTTGTTTGGTTTTGTTGTAAGGCCCACCTTCATTGCACATTGACAACTCCATCAGTGCTCCGATCTCCTCCCTTAGATCACACAAGGAGGATTTCAGCACAGTGCACAAACTCCGTAACACCAGTGAGCATCCCAGTTTGGTATACAGGAATCACACATTCTATAAATATTTTTGTGGTGGGTAGGAGCGTATTATATATGATCTCTTTACCCTTATTATTCGTTAAGAGATAGGAAACTCTATACAGAGTGATACAACAAGAGGCAATCTGATCATCAGAAGTCATTTCCCCCCCCCCCCCCCCGTCGATCAAGTGTTTCTACCCCTTAATCTCCTTTACACTTTAAGGGGGCGGGCTCACTTGGGTCATGACTCCCAAGTGTCAGCCTCCTGTTGTCTTGTGCAGAGAATTGATTCCACTCCACCTTGGTTGCAACTTTCAACTTCACTCCTGTCTTTTGCCAGCTGGAGACAATTGTGAAAGTAACCCCTATGTTGAAAGCAAATTATTGTCCAGAGTTTCGTAGTCTGTTACGGTTGTTCCACTACCAGCATGATGCCCTTTTCACAGTTTTGCTGAGCCTCTTAAGTGCCCTTGCTCTTGACTGTCTTTTCAAACCCAACAGTTTCAGTAGATCATACACTGAGGCAGCCACTAGACCTCTTGCATCTACCTCAACTGCCATGACCCTTGCAGTGAACCCGTCGTGTCTCAAGTCCATGACTAGATCATTATACTTGGTCACTTTGAACAAATGTTGCTCATCCAATCTGGATTCAAATGGCACGGTCAGCTCAATCATTATAATCTGGTGTGATGATGAGGAATGCAGCACTATATCAGGCCATCTTTGAGATCTTTTAATACTCTCTAGCACAGGTAGATCTACTGCCATCTCCCAGTCATTTGCAGTCAAGAGTAGATGGTGAACAAACTGCTACTTGGTTTACTTGGGTTGGGATGAGTTGGTTTGGGATGAAATTAAGAGAGACCGAAAAGCACATGGAGAAGAGAGTGGGAAACAGACAGGAAAGGGATAAAGATGACATGGAAATACAGGTCTGTAACCATTTATCTGAAATCCTCGGAGACAGCTATGTTTCAGAAACTGGATTTTTTTCCATTTTCAGATGTTGCCCAAAGGGTGTTCAAAAAGTAGCTCAAGTCGTCCAAAAGATGTTCGAAAATAACCCAGAGTTGCCCAAAATAGTCAGAAATCTCCCTAATTGTGAAAGAATAGTAGCACAAAGAAACTTTCAGTTTTCAGAATATTTCAGTTAGCAGGTGTTCGGTTAACTGGATATAGACCTGTTCTTGAATGGATGGCTCAGGACAGGGAGAATTGGTGTGAATATGTTGAAGACCTTTGTCTCACAGGGAGAATGGGTGTGGATTTGTTGAAGACCTTTGTTTCACATGGAGAATTGGTGTGTATGTGTTGAAGCCTTTTGTCTCACAGGGAGAATTGGTGTGAATTTGTTGAAGACTTTTTGTCTCACATGGAGAATCGGTGTGAATTTGGTGAAGACTTTTGTCTCACAGGGAGAATTGGTGTGAATTTGTTGAAGACTTTTGTTTCACAGGAAGAATTGGTGTGAATTTGTTGAAGACCTTTGCTCACAGAGAGAATTGGTGGGAATTATTTGAAGACCTGTGCCTCACACGGAGAATTGGTGGGAATTTGTTGAATACCTGTGCCTCACAAGGAGCTGAGGGGTAAGGAAGGAATGACTTATTATTCTTGATTCACTGTACAGATTTAAAAGGCTTATGAAAGAACATGCTTTTGTTTGCCAATTGTTTATGCTTCTTTACTGTTTTTTTTTTTTTTCAGTCATGAAACACAAAATACTCAGTGGAAACATCCAGTTACTGGGAAGAAGAAGGTTGTGAAAGGAGGTGAGACTGTTTCTGGAGTTTCTTATCATTTTTGTTTTTAGTTGTCACATTTAGTAGAATTTTGTTATTTTAGTAAAAGTAACAACTGTATATATATGGCATCTACTCATTTGAAAATGTGAGGGGTGGAGTAACAGAGGATATTGGCTAAAAATCAAAACTATATGAAAATTGAGATTAATCCACCTTCGGCTAATTTAGTATCCCCAGAATCTGAATATATCAAAATAGGTTTTCAGAACACATTTTGAAACATTCATAATTTGACTACAAAGAAAAACATGTATTTATAAAAGTGTACCCATCTTATGTTTTTACAAAAAGTGTATTTTCTCAGAATTTTATTTTCTACTACTAATATTCTTACAATGCGCTTATTTATGCATCAATCAACTTGAGATTTGGGACACAAACATTCATTGCATTATGAAAGTTTTTTTTTTTTTTTTCAGATCAAGATCTTGTCAAAATTTTGGCTTACTGCAATTAATAGAAATTTGACAAAATTTGTTACTTTATTTTTAGACATCAAGTTCAAAGTCCTGTAGCTCTTGGTCAACAGAGGTTATCATAAATCAGATCTAACAAAAGTTTTTGATAAATTTCCTATTCAGATGTGGTGTTCATAACTCACAAATTAAAAAAGCTCATTACAGATTAAAATATAGCTGTAAAATCCAAAGTGGCCTCGATTTTCATGGTAACAAACAGCACAGTGCCACCAGGTGCTTTGTTACATATAACTGTTTGTATTCTAGGTTAAGCCTGTGCATTTTAATTTAAAGGCATCACTTATATGAAAGTAGCATTTTACTGTAGGTAAGGATCCCGTTACGCGCCCATTGAGGCATATTGGTAATGTGGTGTTAGGCCTATATTTTCTTAGACCATTGGCACACAAAGGGTGATGTGGTCAGCATCACACTGGCGCTTTAACCTGCCCAGAGTTGCTCTGGTACCCAATTCATGAGGTTGGGTCGACCCTGGAGCCGTTTGCGGTCTAGAAAATCCCACCTCAACTGGGGATCGAACCATGGACCACCTAGCTAGGAAGCCAGTGCACTAACCACTGCACTACCGCAGCTCCATTTTACTGTAGCTCCTCCCCTGACACCTGCTCAGAAATGGAGAAAATTGATTTTTGCTTTGGAACTATAAATGTTGGATGCGGTGAAGATAAAGGGTCAACTGTAACATGAGATGGAAAATACCTTTTATATATTGTATTATCTTCATTCATTTTGTACTTCTCGAGGGTTATAAGTGGCCAGAGAGAAAGAATGGCACTAATGCTCGCCTGGTAGTGGTGTTCAAGTGAGCTCAGTAACCCTGAGGGTGGTGTACAAGTGAGGACAATAATCCTTCTGGTGGTGTACAAGTGAGGACAGTAATCCTGATGGTGGTGTACAAGCGAGGACAATAATCCTTCTGGTAGTGTAGAAGTGAGGACAGTAATCCTGATGGTGGTATACCAAGTCTTCCTCTTCTTCTTGGATTCTTAACCTCTGACTGACAAAGCAGTCAGTGGTCATCACGCCTGGTGGCGTCTTGTAGGGCAGCAACAAACTGTCCACAGTTTGCTCAGTCTGTGGCCATCCTTCGTGCAGTGCCCCAACTCTAGTTCATGCTTTGCATCTCAACCTCCACTGTTCTCCACCAGGTTGTCTTTAGTCTGCCTATCTTTTGCCGTCGATCTGGAGTCCATGGCATAGCAGTTTTTGTGATGGTGTCAGAGTCTGTTCTGAGGACATGGTCAACCCAGTTCCAGCATCTGCCTGCAGTGATAGTGTGCATATCTTTTTGACTGCACTGTGTAAGCAGTTCCTGGTTGGAGATGGTATTCAGCTAGAAAATTCAAAGAATTTTCCTTAGGCAGGTTGTGTGGAAAAAGGATAATTTGGACATTTCCTTTTCTATTACTATCCATCACTCTGCACCATACAAAAGTACAGAAAGTACACAACTCTCGTATAATCTTAATTTGGTGTTTGTACTGTACTGAGAAGATTTTCAAATGTTGTTTGCTGGTGTATGAGTGATGGCCCAAAAAAATTCTGATGATGGTGTACAAATGAGAACAATTATCCTAACAGTGGTGTACACATGAGGACCAAAAATAATCTTGATGGTGGTGTACAAGATAAGACAATCCTAATGGGAAATACAAAATAAAACAGTCCTGATGATGGTGTACAAGTTAGGACAGTAATCCTGATGATGATGTACAAATTAGGACAATAATCTTGATGATGGTGTACAAGTTAGGACAATAATGGTGATGGTTGTTTGCAAGTTAGAATAATAATCATGATGATAGTGTACAAGTTAGGACAGTAATCCTGATAGTGGTGTACAAGTTAGGACAATAATGTTGATGATTGTGTAAAATTAGGACAGTAATCTTCATGATGGTATACAAGTTAGGACAGTAATCTTTATGGTGGTGTACAAGTTAGGACAGTAATCTTTATGGTGGTGTACAAGTTAGGACAGTAATCTTGATGATGGTGTACAAATTAGGACAAAAATCCTGATAGTTGTGTACAAGTTGAGATGATCCGTATATCTGTGCACGTGTTAGAACTTGTCAGAGTTCCCAGATGGACAAATTGACCATTATCATACTTTCATTAGGTTTTCATCACTTATGAAAATGAATGGTTTATAAAACAGTGTAAATGAAAATCTTATGTGCAAAAATGAATTAATTTCAGATCTTCCATATGGGTGGGAGCGAAACGTCACTGAAGATGGAACTGTCTTCTTTGTTGAGTGAGTAGATTACTGGACATCAGCACATACCTTTAGTTCATTCATTCTCATCTTCACTCCCTATGGAGCATGGAACCACCATTGCAGTTGCTCCCCATCCTAAGCATGCTCATTGTCTTGTAGCTGTGGTTTCTGTAACAATGTGTTTTGTATGATGAGGTTGCCAGCCCCATACATAACCTAGTATGACATGGCTTAGTGGGCAGCAGGCCTGATTTTTTTATTTGTCTCGTCAGTAGACCCCAGGAACTACACAGAGGCACATAAATACTTTGAATACTGAGTTTTAAAAGTGACGTGTCAATGAGTTTTTTCATGTCTAGTTAGGTGCTGTGCCTTAAAGCGTAGTCAGTAATGTCCATCCACAGATCTTGGATTTTTGTGCTGCACTCTATCCAGTTTGCTGTTTATCTTCTCCTATGTCATGGTGTTGGGCTATCAAATATTTTCTCTCTCTGTCTACTTCTACTTTGCTTTTCCTCTAGTTTTCCCATGTCCACGATATTTTCTAGTGTTCCTCTTCTCATCATATGTCCAATAAAGATTTATTGTCTTCTTATATTTGTTATTATATTTCTTTGTTCTTTAGCTCCTCTCAGGTGTTATTCATTGGTTGTATTAGCTGCCCATAGGATTTTAAACATTCTTCTGAGAAACCACATCTGTGTTGCCTCCAATCATATATTTTTTGTCTCAATGTCCAGGACTGACGTCCATGCAATAATATTGGTTTGATATAACACTTTAGGAAGTGTTGAAATTGTCTGCTTTCCAGACAATCTGGCAAAGGAAAATTCTCAGAATCTTTTGGCAGAATACCATCACCATCCAAGAGCTGCTTACACGGAGCAACCAAGAGGACATGCATACCATTATAGCTGGCAGATGCTGAAGTTGGGTTGGCCATGTCCTCGGAAAGAACCCCGATACCATCACAAGAACAGCTATACTATGGACCCCTGAAGGAAAACGAAAGAGAGGCTGACCAAACACAACTTGGCAGAGAGCTGGGGAGGTCGAGATGCAAAGAATGAACCAGAGCTGGGGCACTACATGAAAGGTGGATGCTGGCCGAGCAAAGTGGAAGCAGTTTGTTGCTGCCCTACAAGATGCCACTAGGCGTGATGGCCACTGTAGTTGGCTGCTAAGTATCAAAGAAGAAGATAACACTTCAGAACAGTTTTTCTTGTATTCAGCAACAAGGAATTATTGTATAAGGTGTACCTCAGTTTAATGGAATGCTGTTTTTGTTTAGCATATTCTGTTCTTAATCTCAGTACTTCACTAGTACTGACTTTCTCTAATGCAGGGCTTCTTAACCAGGGATATCGGGAGCCGCGCTGGTGTAATGGCTTCGGCGTTGTACTGGCGACCAGGTGTTCATGGTTCAAACCCGGGCGTCGGCGTTTGAAGAAATGTTTACGGCCGGAAATTTGACTGAATAGCCTGAACGGCTCCTGTGATAAACCCTCTGTGGATGGGAAGGAGCGAAGCTCCTGACCGGGTTGGAAGGAAAGTCCTCAGGTTCCCCAGCCTCGCAATGACATGTCATTGGGCCGAAGGGCTGAAAGCCCAAGTGCCGCTGGTTAAGGGAAAAAAAAAAAAAAAAAAACCAGGGATATCCATATCCCATGGGGGTATGGGAACCAATTTATGAGGGTATGGGACTCGATCTCTGAATTATCTTTAAAACTGTCTGGGTCGTCCACGGGTTCTGTACCATAGTTGTGCGAGTGTCATGAGAATGACCTCAGCCAGTAATGCACTTTTTTGGGGTGCAAAATTGGCTCAGTGTCCATTCACGATGTACTGTCACAGCAAGGCGATGGCGCTGTCTGGTTGGTCCTAGGTTCGATTCCCGGTAAGCCTATCACTTATATTTTCTTTTCTGTTGTCTAGTGTCATCCTTTATGTCCAACGTGTACCTGTTAATTACTTTTATTTACTTATTTATTTACTATCCACAGGACTCAGGTTTCCTTCATTATTTATAATAGAGGTAGAGCAGACTGAAAAACACATGGAGAAAAAAAAAATGGAGACATAAATGAAAGGAATGAGGACATGGAAAGATCTTTAACTGATGGCACAGGACATCAGGAGTTGAAGGATGATGAGTGAATAAAGAATTTGAGTGACTGTTTTTTGGGTGATAATTACATCTCAGTATCACTGAATACAGACATGAGTTTATTTTGTGAATGTGAGTTACATTTGTAAAATATATGAAAAACAGATTGTTACATTGTCTTGTGTAACAGGTAAAGGTTGTTCGATAGCAGATACTGCCATAGGGGGAATGAAGTGTTAGAGACTTCACTATACTAAGTGGGGTGAGCATTTCCCTTCCTTGCTGCCTTTTCCTTCCCTAACTCAAGGGCAAAGTCAGGATTTTCTTGTTTAGGTTATATTAATACGTTGTGTTAGATTTTCTAGTCATGAAATTTATTCATTGCATGAAATCAAAGACTTTTCGTAGTAGTGCTGCTCAGGTTCATTTATCGATTGTGAACACCCACATTATGTGTACATAAAGTCATGTGTACGTATCATCATTATTACCATTCAGCCCAAGGAGTCTTGGCCTTTAACAGACGTACGCCAGGTTTTTCTGTCCCTGCACGAGCACAAGGTCTTTCCATGTCTTCCTCATCCCTTTCCTTCTAGTCTCCTCCGTCCTCTGTTACCCCAGGGAGTCTAGAAAATGGCCTGTCTTGTAATGCTATCAGCAGGTATCCTCATTTTGTGTCCTGGTTTATGTCATCATTGATATACTTATGTTTCAGTCACATTAATCAAAAGACAACCTATACAGACCCAAGGCTGGCATTTGCTGAGGAGGTCAAAGATACACCCCTTGACTTTAGACAAAAGTATGATGGGAGCAGTTCTGCCCTGCAGATCCTACAAGGTCGTGACTTGAGTGGGAGATTTGTTGTGATTACAGGAGCCAATTCTGGCATTGGTAAGTGTATTGTGTTTAGTAAACTCCAGCTGTTGTGTATTGTGTTTAGTAAACTCCAGCTGTTGTATATTGTGTTTAGTAAACTCCAGCTGTTGTGTATTGTGTTTAGTAAACTCCAGCTGTTGTTTATTGTGTTTAGTAAACTCCAGCTGTTGTGTATTGTGTTTAGTTAACTCCAGCTGTTGTTTATTGTGTTTAGTAAACTCCAGCTTTGTGTATTGTGTTTAGTTAACTCCAGCTGTTGTTGATTGTGTTTAGTAAACTCCAGCTGTTGTGTATTGTGTTTAGTAAACTCCAGCTGTTGTTTATTGTGTTTAGTAAACTCCAGCTGTTGTGTATTGTGTTTAGTAAACTCCAGCTGTTGTGTATTGTGTTTAGTAAACTCCAGCTGTTGTGTATTGTGTTTAGTAAACTCCAGTTGTTGTGTATTGTGTTTAGTTAACTCCAGCTGTTGTTTATTGTGTTTAGTTAACTCCAGCTGTTGTGTATTGTGTTTAGTTAACTCCAGCTGTTGTGTATTGTGTTTAGTTAACTCCAGCTGTTGTTTATTGTGTTTAGTAAACTCCAGCTGTTGTGTATTGTGTTTAGTTAACTCCAGCTGTTGTGTATTGTGTTTAGTTAACTCCAGCTGTTGTGTATTGTGTTTAGTAAACTCCAGCTGTTGTGTATTGTGTTTAGTAAACTCCAGCTGTTGTGTATTGTGTTTAGTAAACTCCTGCTGTTGTGTATTGTGTTAAGTAAACTCCAGCTGTTGTCAGCATATCATCATTTTTATTCTCGCTCCCCATAGAGCTCAGAGTCATCACTGCAGGAGCCCTGGATGACAGGATTCATGTGTACTTGCAGTGATTTCAGTTGCAGTTAGTTGTACATGATGAGGTTGACAGCCCAATGGACAGTCTCATATTAGTTGCCACTTAATGTACAGTTATAATTTATGTCGTCTGTGAGTATCCTAGTATCCTGTCTACACTGTTAGTATCATCTGTGAGTATCCTTTCTACACAGTCTGCACTGTTAGTGTCATCTGTGAGTATCCTGTCTACACAGCACTGTTTGTGTCATCTGTGAGTTTCCTGCCTACACAGCACTACAGGTGCGTAACCAAGAATTCAAAATGCTCAGGGAAAGCCAGTTTTCGGATTTTTTCAGATTTCGCCCAAAAATAGGATTTTCAACTGATGAATAGGCATAATGACAGATGCATAATGACAGACTGTAGACTTCGTCAAGTGTCATCTATCTCATTAACAATGGTTTCTGCCTAAGCAGTCTCTCTTTAATCCCATAAACTGCCATAACTTCTTGCTCACTTATGAATGCATGTCGTTCAAGACCTTTAATTAACCGATCACACATGTTAACCATTTCGTCTATGAGGATGTTTTCACCGGCATCCACAATGTCATCATCATCACTGCTGTCATCATGCTTGTCTTGTAGAATCATTTGGGCAATTTCCCCATCACTTAAAGAATGCACAACAGGTGCATCATTATCAATGTTTAGCACTTCCTCTATGCCAGCCTCCTCTTACTTGTTACAATTTTCCGATGTTACGCTTCTGGCGAAGGTTAGGAGGTCTGATATGTTCTTCTCTTTACTGATACGAAATCCTACAAACTCATCATCTTCTGATTCATCATCATCAAATATCGTTGCTGGCCAGAGTCTGTGCCAAGCTTTTGTTAGTGTTACCTTGTCAACACTACTCCATGCACTTGCAATTGTATAGATTGCGTCTTTAATAGTGAACTCCTTGAGAAATGTTTCTACTTCTACACCAGTGTTCACGGCATGCAGCATACAATTCAAAAAAGCATGTTTGTAATGGCTCTTCATAGATCGTAAAATCCCTTGGTTGCAAGGCTGTATTAACGATGTTACATTTGTAGGTAAGTACATTCCAAAAACATTATTTTTGACAAGAAGTTCTGCAGGAGGGTGTGCAGAGCAGTTTTCCAAGAACAGAACAATTTTACAGTTTTTTTCTAGTCCAGCTTATGTGCAATGAGCTCGTACTGCTGGTACAAAATGGTTATTAAACGTCTCTCGTCATCCATGCTTTCTTATTGGCATAGTAATGGACGGATAAATTGGTTACACCCTTAAGACATCTTGGATGATTACTTTTTCCCAATGACTGTCAACTTTAACTGGTGTGTGCCTGCAGCATTGGCACAACCAAGAACAGTCAACCTGTCCTTTGCATCCTTAATGCCTATTGGTGCTCTCTCTTAAGCCGTGTTTAAGTTTTCCTAGGAAGGTAGCGCCAGTACAGAGAAGTTTCATCAGCATTATATACTTGTTCTGGACTAAGATTTTCATGACATTATGTTTGCAAATTCATCAATATAATTTTCAGCTGCTTTGTGGTCAGCAGAACCTTTGTCCCCACAAATTTTTAGATATTTTATGCCATAGCGCTTCTTAAATTTCTGCAGCCACCCTACCGAATATTCACACTCGCCTTCAATGTTCAGTTCTTCATGGTATATTTTAGCTTGTTTCATGACCAACAAACCAGTCAGCGGCATGTGTTCACTTCGCCGTTGTCGAATCCATTCCCTCAATACACGGTCAAGATCTTCATTTTTTTCTCTGTGTAAAGTTTTCGATCTGACATTAGTTTTTGGTCATCACTGTCCCTGTAAAATTTCAGCAGCTTGTCTTTCTGTTTCCTTATGTCATATACTGTGGTAGTTCCTACATCATATTCTTCTGTAAGATGTTGTACCGAGACACCACGCTCAAGCTTCTGCAATAACTCTACTTTCTGTGCTATCGATAACGACAAATGCTTCCTTTTCGTATTCCCACTGTTATCCACAGGAGTATATGCAGCTCTTTTCAACATTTTCACAATGAAGTTAAACTCTAAATCACAAAATTAGCGCACAAATATCCAACTCAAAATCACAAAAAAGCTCAGAATTATCCACACACGTGGCTGGTAGCAATGCCGATACATAACAGATAGCTATGTTTGAACATTCGTATCACGCAATAGCGATTACATCAGCATATATTGTACTGAGCATGCACGTCATGGGAGCCGCGGTAGCATAGTGGTTAGTGCACTGGCTTCCTAGTGCAGTGGTCTATGGTTCGATCCCCAGATGAGGTGGGATTTTTTTAGGCCACAAACGGCTCCTGGGTCGACCCAGCCCCAAATGGGTACCAGAGCAATTCTGGGAAGGTTAAGGCGGCTGGCGTGATGCTGACCACATCACCCCTAGTGTGCCGACGGTCAAGAAAATATGGGCCTAACACCATATTCCCAATATGCCTCAATGGGCGTGTAAACGGGATCCTTTACCTTTTTATGCACGTCATGAGCCAGAAACGTGATAAACTGAACGTATCACGTGGTCAGTTTCTCGCATACCTGTAAAAATATCAACACATGGCTGGACGCAGTGACGAGAGAAAACTAACAACACTTTAAAAATTTGTATCTTGCGGTAGCGCTTACGTCAGCCTATATTGCACCTTGCGTGTCATGGCTGGAAATGTAATAAACTGAAGATTGCATTTTTTTTGGTTCCTTGCATACCAGTTTAAAAAAAAAAAAATTGTTTTAGAAACCAAAAGTCGCTTAAATTAGCCCAAAACTCGGTAAAAAAAAACTTTTGATTTTCGGAATATTTAGGTGTTCGGATTCTGGGTTACACACCTGTATTAATGTCATCTGTGAGTATCCTGCCTACACAACACTATTAATGTCATCTGTTAGTTTCATGTCTACATAGCACTATTTGTGTCATCTATGAGTGTCATGTCTACACAGCACTATTAGTTTCATCTGTGAGTATCATGTCTACAAAGCACTATTTGTGTCATCTATGAATGTCATGTCTACACAGCACTATTTGTGTCATCTATGAGTGTCATGTGTACACAGCACTATTAGTGTCATCTGTGAGTTTCCTGTCTCTGTGACCAAAACTATTTACGTTAATGACCCTTGCAGATTAATAATCTTTTCACACTTAATGTTTCGGGGTGTGAAAAATGAGTCTGCAGATTAGTGTATCTTTTTGTACTTAACATTTTTTTTTTTTTTTTAAATGAACCTGCAGATTAATATCTTTTCGTTCTTAATGTTTCAGGTTTTGAACAATGACCCTACAGATTAATGTCATATTCTCACACTTAAAGCTTCAGGTTATGATAAATGAGTCTGCATATTAATGTGATCTCTTCATATTAAATTTTTCAGGGTTTGAAACTGCAAGATCTCTGGCCTTTCATGGAGCAACTGTTGTGATGGCATGTCGAAATGTTCAGTCAGCACATGAGTGCCGGGCTAAAATTTTACAAGAGCGGCCAGAGGCAAAACTTGAGGTCATGTTTATAGATCTGTCATGTCTGAAGAGTGTCAAGCAGTTTGCTGACCTGTATGAGGAGAAGGGATGGTCAGTTTTTTGTTTATGTTATTGTGGGAATATTTGTTTAAATACTGAGAGTTAACATAAAGATGTGCATCTTGATTTTTTTATGTTTCTATTACGTGAGCTCACTCAACTTGATCTTTGATGTTTCTTCTACCTAAACACACACAACTTGATCTTTGATGTTTCTTCTACATAAACACACACAACTTGATCTTTGATGTTTCTTCTTCATAAACACACACAACTTGATCTTTGATGTTTCTTCTACATAAACACACTGTGGCGTAGCATAGGAAGGATAAAAACTCATAGTAGTTAGAAATAATAGATATAACTTAAGTGAAGTTTTGCCTGGATCACCTAGAGGAAGATTTGGCTCAAGATGTCCTGTTGGGTTTCTCCACTGGCTGAAGGGAGACAAAGAGTGTAAATTCTCCTAACTAGACAAGGTCTGGAAAAGTTTGTAAGGAGATATTTGGTCTCTCGCTACTATAGTCCCCTTCTCAGTTATCTATTATTATTATCCTTAATTATTACTGGGATTATGATATGTTATATTTTACGATGCCCCCCCCCCCTTTCCTATAAAGGAAGATAAACATCAGACAATATGTAACATCTAATAGAATGAACAAGGCATGGGGTACATTATATACACCCAATTGGTTTATTAAAATTAAAATGAACGGATGGTGAATGATGGTATTGTCGATGGAAATTGTGTGTATGCTGTATGTGGTAAGTCTTACAATTCAAGTGTTTGCATCATCTACTGGCTAAAGCTACTGCATTGTTATGGTGAGTTCTGTTTGACACAGTGAACTTAGCTTTTCAGCCCCTGGTTGATAGTGAAGCATGGTTGGTTGTCCTGTCTCCTTATGACGTTGCATCGGGTAGGTCTCTAATGTTTTTGATCTGCCTTCACTGTGCTCAACTCCGTATTCTTCGTCTGAGATTGGACTGTCGTGCACAGCTCCCCCAGACTACTCAGAGATTGGACTCTAATCAGCAATGTAGACACATGGCTTCACAATGCTTTAATGCGTGAATTAGCAACGGTCTTAGATTAGGTCTTGCCCCTTCAGCTTCCTGGATGCAAGTAAATTTTGCCTCGTTGGGCGCAAACTTTTAGCTCGTTATTTCCGCTTGGGCACGTGACCTGAAGCGGGCCTCATGTGACTTTGGCGTCCAATAGATGCTCCAATCAATAATGTTAAAAGTCACGTGAGGGGTTCCCTAGGGTGGGTTTATACTGGATTTAGCTAAGTCTAAGTAGTCTGCCCTAATTCATAACAGTTTCAGGCCACTGAGGATAGGTTTAGAATGACGTCATTAATCTAAAAATAGTATTTGACGCTAGGAAAATATTTACCAAAGAGAGGAAATTTGCCGCATATTTTTACCGGCTTTTCTATCATGCATTGAAGATGAACAAAAAAATGGTGACTCGTAATTTAAATGAAGAAAAGATTGGGCCAGGTCACACACACACAACTAGATCTTTGATGTGTCTTCTACATAAACACACAACTTGATCTTTGATGTTTCTTTTTCTTGATCACATACATTTTACCTTTCATTTTTCTTCTTCTTGAATATGCACATCTTGATCTTTGATGTTTTTTCTTCATAAACAAAAACAAAACTTAATCTTTGGTGTTTCTTCTTCATGAACTCAAACAACTGATCTTTGATTTTTCATCTTCATGAACTCAAACAACTTGGTCTTTGATGTTTCTTCATCATGACCTCAAACAACTTGATCTTTGAAGTTTCTTCTTCATGACCTCAAACAACTTGATCTTTGATGTTTCTTCAAACGCAACTTGATGTTTCTTCTTCTCGATCACACACATTTTATCTTTGATGTTTATTTTTTATAAACACGCACACACACACACTTTGATTTTTTTAAATGCAAATACAAAAGCAACCTGATTGTTATTCCTTTAATATGGTTTTTTAACTGTGGCTGCCTCATTTAGCAGTACAGTTTTGTATTTGGTATCTTGCCCTGCCATTGGACATACAGCGTATACTTCAGGCAATCAACTTCAGACCTCTGGATTATTGTGTAACTAGCGGAGGAAAATATCCTACTCAGCCTCTGATGGGTTATAATTTGGATGTATGCAGTAGTTTTTATTGTACCTGACAGCTTATTCACCTGCTGCCATTGCAATATTTCTAAATGTCTGGGAAATCATTGGTGGTGTAAAGTGTTGTTTTTTTTTTTTTTTTTGTTTGATAGTGTAAAGTGGTTTTTTTTTTTTAATGTTAAATAAGCAAGATTAAGTGAAAGACAAGCTAAATACAAATAAATTAATGACACAAGCAGAAAATGGAAAACTTAGTCGATCTAGTAAATTCTATTAGTATAGAACAAACTTATTTATTACAAATATTTTTCAACTTGTTTGGAATTATTTTATATATACAGTGAGAAAGTTCTTCTTTAGCATATATCCATATTAATCTCTCAAAGATGAAACACATGGAGAAGAGATCTAGATACAGAGGTGAAAATGATGAAAACATGGAAAGAACTTGAGCGGATGGCACAGGACAGGAAGACTTGGCATGTGTTTGTTGAAGGCCTATGCTCCTCGGGGAGCTAAAGAGTATTGAATATATCCATATTACCCCAGGGGTGTCTTTAGAGACAAAGAAAGAATAGGGTTATTGCTCCCTCGGGCATGTCGTACAAGGCGACTGATGTGAGGTTGTATGTGGCAGCTGGCAACTTCATCATGTAAAACAAATAGCTACAGAAACCACTGCTGAAATAGCATATGAACGCGTGTTATACGCTTGCTACCAGACCCAGCTGCAGTGGTCGCTTTATGCTTCATAAGTAGCACAGAGGAAAATGATGATGATGAAATCCCAGAATGGTTATGGGAAAGAGTAAAGGATCCCATTACAAGCCCATTGAGGCATATTGGGAATATGATGTTAGGCCCATATTTTCTTGACCATCGACACAGTAGGGGTGATGTGGTCAGCATCATGCTAGCTGCCTTAACCTTCCCAGAGTTGCTCTGGTAGCAACACTATCCATGAGGCTGGGTCAACCCCGAAGCGCTTTGCGGGTTCTAAAAAATCCATCCTCAACTGGTGCAAAATGGAAATTTTCTCTTGCCACAGGCCTCTTCATATCCTGATCTTGAATGCTGCAGTATTTGGTACTGGCTTCATACAGACAGAAGACAATCTGGAGGTTACATTCCAGGTTAACTACCTGTCCCACTTCTATCTGACAAAACTTCTAGTCAACACCCTCATGAGATCAGCTCCTGCTAGAGTGATTGTTGTGTCCAGTGAAAATCACAGGTAACGTTAAAAATCAACTTTGGTAGTGATTGTTGTGTCCAGTGAAAATCACAGGTAATATTAGAAATCAACTTTGGTAGTGATTGTTGTGTCCAGTGAAAATCACAGGTAATATTAGAAATCAACTTTGGTAGTGATTGTTGTGTCTAGTGAAAATCATAGGTAATGTTAGAAATCAAACTTTGGTAGTGATTGTTGTGTCAATCATAGGTAATGTTAGAAATCAACTTTGGTAGTGATCTTTGTGTCTAGTGAAAATCACAGGTAATTTTAGAAATCAGCTAGGAAAGAATCTCCAGGCTAGGAGAAAATCTCCAGGCTAGAAGAGAATCTCCAGGCAAGGAAAGAATCTCCAGGAACGGAAAGAATCTCCAGGCTAGGAGAGAATCTCTAGGCAAGGAAAGAATCTCCAGGCTAGGAGAGAATCTCCAGGCTAGGAGAGGTAGAGGCAGACTGAAAGACACATGAAGAAAAGAACTGGCAGCAGAAATGAAAATGTTATGGTAGACATGGAAAGAAAGACCATTGAGCTAATAGCACACACAACAGGTTGAATTGGCATGAGTTTTTTTAAGGCCTATGCTCTTTGGCGAGGTCATGAGTAATGAATGAGAGAAAAAAATTTGTTCAGAAGTGTGGAATACATTTTATGTACTTTCCAGGTTCAGTGATCTAAAAGACAACAACATGTCAGTAGAAAAGTTATCTCCAAAGGTCAACAATTTCTGGCACATGATGGCATACAATAACTCCAAACTGTGCAACATTCTCTTTGCTAATGAGCTGAACTGCCGACTGTCACCTCATGGTATTGTGGCCAACTCCTTGCACCCAGGAAACATGATGAGTTCTGGTCTGTCTCGTAACTGGTGGGTGTACCGGCTTTTGTTTGCCTTGGTCAGGCCGTTTACAAAATCCATGGTGAGTTGCTCTGTTGTGTTGACTTTAGCATTTTTATTAGTTGCTTTTTTTTTTTAAAAAGAACTATACAGTTAATCTACAAAACAGAGAGTGTGTACAAAGTGCTAGAAGAGGTGAAATTAATATGTAAATGCTATTAATATAGTTTTGCATATAGCCACAAGTGTATTCTTGTACAGACATACACACAGGCAGAGCTAATGTTGTGGTTTTCATAACAGACAGACAGGCAGAGCTAATGTTGTTGTTGTCACAACCCAGTCTATAGTCAGAAGAGAATTGGCATCTCTGCTGCACTCTTATCTCAAATTGTAAGTTTTTCTTCGTGAAAAATTCTATGCTTCATATCTTCATATGCATTCTTTATGAGGTAAATGATCTTCAGGAGGTCCTCTTAATGCCTTGTGAGTTTCTGAGTGATTCTCTGTCCAAACTGTCTCATGCCTTTTCATAGTCCACAAGCCCAGTGTAAAGAGGATTTCATGTCCAAGCATAGTTCAGATATTATGCAGTATGACTGTCTGGTCTGTATTAGATCACTTTTTATTTGTCAATAATCTACTTTTCCACTATTTAGTTTTCTCTGTTGCCTTTGTTCATTCTTTCAAGGCTTATCCTGTTTAACATTATCCCTGACGCTGATTCTAACATTATTCCTCTTTACTTTCTGCAATATTTTGGACTACAAGAATTTACTGCCGCACAAAAATCAAAGAAGTCATCTTTATTGAAGCTTGTGTGTTTTACATTTGGAAGATTATAGACTTCATTTTCCAGAAGATTGCAGCTTTGAAGTGTTATCATATTTTAAATATACACTTAAATTTATTAATATTGTAAATGCAGCATTATATAACTATTTCCCCGTAATGCAACATAACCACTGCCAAAAACCCTAGAGTCAGCTCTGATTGAATTGTTGTTAGCTAGTGTGGTAACCCATTTTGGCAAGACATGTTTAAACCTGGTAGCATCACGCTGCAGTCTACCCAGCTGTAAATGACTCATCTTGTGAGTTAGGGAAGGCAAAGGCAGCTAGGAAGGGAACTGTCACACCACCTCATAAAGCTGGACCTAGTATGGTGAAGTCTTTAACGCCTCAATCCCCTGTGGCAGTTACTGCTGTGAGACTACCTTGACCTTTTGTTTAGTTCAACCCAGATACAGTCATCGTCTTTTCCAATTATGCTCCTAATGGAGCATGGAGCCAACATTGCAGCTGGTCACCTTGTAGGGGACAGCACCAAAGCGTTGATGTGCTCTTGCAATGATGGTTTCTGTAAATTATGGTTTACTTTGTGAAGTTGCCAGCCACGTCCACAATTTCTCGTTCGTCACCCCTAACGACATGCCAGTGGGAACAGTAGTCTTATTCTGTCATTGTCCACTGAGAGATCCCCGGGAACTGCATGGGGCGACAATACAGTGCCCATTGCTTTTTTTTTTTTTTTTAAACTGTGCTTTCAAAAATAATTGATTTTTTTTTTCTCATAATTATTGTTTCATCCTGCTTCAAAGCTAGACCTTATATAGAAATGAACAATGTAAGTAAAGATTTCTTCTACCTTTTCTCAGCAACAAGGAGCCGCGACCACAGTTTACTGCGCAGTTGCTGATGAACTAAGTAATATAGGGGGCTTGTATTTCAATAATTGCTGCCGCTGCCCACCATCCAAGCAGGCAGAAAACAAATCCATGGCTGTGGCCTTGTGGAGTTTAAGTGAGCAGATTTTGAACAGGAGAGTTAACCCAAGGAAGATGAAATCAAAGGAGATTAGTTGACCATGGTAAATTGTTTCATGAAGGTCTGCATTTAAGCGTTGTAAGATTTAATGAATATAAACTATGGAGTCATTGAAAAGTCACTCCTTGTTTTTAAATTGTTATATTCTCGTTGCATCTATTATATATACATGCCAGCAATTATATATACATGCCAGCAATTCAAAAGAGTTGTGATACAGTGAATCCCTTCTCACTGCAACATCCTTGGAAATGAAGAGGTTGACAGATTGGCAAAGGAAGGCAGAAAGCTACCTTAAGTTGACAGAAACATAACAAATGAAGAGGCCAATAGTTTTATCAAGAACACATACAGGAGAAAGTGGGAAGCAGAGCATCAAGGCCACCAAATAAAGGATGCTTTTTACCAGCTCAGCAGAAGTGAACAAGTGGTAATCTTCACACAGGTCACAACAGATTAGGATACCATCTATTCAACAAGTTAAAGATAGAAACTACCGATGAGTGTAACTGTGGTAGTGATATAATGACTGATGAGCATCTACTTCAGAGGTGCCCAACATATGAGGAACAGAGAAAGTGCATATGGCCATCACTAGTTCCATTCGTGGAAAAACTCTACAGAGATACCAACAGCCTCAAGCCAACCAATGCGTGCTTTGAACATATTCAAGTTGAGGTCTGAGGGTCAATGAAGAAGGAGAAGAAAAAGATATAAACGTGAATCAAATGTCAAAACAAATAGCATTAACTGCCAGTTGACTAGTAAGTTTTATTTATTTGCAGAAACAAAATAAAAAAATTAATTCTAAAATGGCCGATAAACTGACGTTACAAGCGAGAGAAAAAAATTGCTGCCCAGTGTGTAGTCTGGGATCAATAGTAGAAGTACAGCTGTGGTAGAGAGAGGCAGAAATAAAACTTGTAAGTGAAATGGCAGTTGCTGCCCCTTGTTTTAACATTTATGGTAACATTTGACTAGTAAATTATAGAATGACCTCTTTTTGGAGTACTAAGGAGGTCACAGTATAATTTACTAGTCTAAAGGTAATTTTTTACCTTATATATATATATATATATATATATATATATATATATATATATATATATATATAGATATAGATATAGATATATATATCCAATAGATACAAGTATAAGATATAAGAATTTTAAAAAGGGAATGACTTGTCAGTCGCCCACTATATTATTTTCATGTTTCGATCCCCAGTTGAGGTGGGATTTTTTAGATTGCAGACGGCTCCGGGGTCAACCCAGCCTCATGAATTGGGTACCAGAACAACTCTGGGAAGGTTAAGGCGGCCAGCGTGATGCTGACCACATCACCCCTAGTGTGCCGATGGTCAAGAAAATACAGGCCTAACATCGTATTCCCAATAAGCCTCAATGGGCGTGTAACGGGATCCTTTTCCTTACTATATTAATTATTCTTTTGTTTAATGTTACACATACGGCCATTGTTCCTGGAAGTTAAATATGTGTGTGTAAACAGTAATTTACTGCCTTTCATTATGATGCTGTATTCAGTTTGAATATGTTTACTTCTGTGTTATTTATTTTAAAAATATCCTACATCATTGCATAGATTGGTTTAGTGTACATTTTATTCACATTTTTTGCTTTAATAGCCCAAGAAAAATTGTATACAGCAGAACTCAGATTATTCAGACCTTGATCATCCAAATTACCAAGTAACCGAATCACCAAAAAACCAAGGGACAAAGTGGAAATATATCAATTAATTTGTTGAAATAAGGGTAAACAGCAAAGAAAATCACCAAAAGCAATAATTTCTGACGTTAAGAATAGTGAGTGAGTTCTTCAATTTGTTTCTGTATCGGAAGGTGAAGATGGTAGTAAAAAAAAAAAACCACAGTATAGAAAAAGCAATTTACAAATAGTTTATGCAGAAAGGATCAACTGAACAGATAATTTCTAGACCCATTTTACATGTAAAGGCTTTAATATTTTAATGAAGACTAATTAGTAAAATGAGACGTTTTTTGTTTGTTCCCTTAATCCAGTTAATGGAAATTTCAGTTATCCGATTAAACCCAGTCACAAATTAGTTAGGATAATTAGAGTTCTACTGTATGTAACTCGACATGCTGACTCTTCTCTTGCTCATATGTATACCACATTCCATCTGAGTGAACAGTCTCTCTTACATCATGTCAGATTAGATCAAGTGCCACCTTCGCATCGAAGGTTGGCTGTAATAGATCTCTTGATATTTTTCACCTCTAGCCTTGATGGTAAACTCTGAAAGGCTGTTTCCTGGTTTGTGCCCCGCAGAATCTAGATGGTCCATAGCCTTTCTTTACTGTTTGTCTCTTTTCCTACATAATTATTAAGGCACAAACACCAAATTAAAATTATATGAGAGTTTCATACTCTCTCTGTACTTCTATACGGTGCAGAATGTTGGAGAGTAACAGAACAAGAAATGTCCAAAGAGTCCTCATTCCACACAACCTGTCTAGAGAAATTTTCTTCAAATTTCCTGGCCAAATACCTTCACCAACCAAGAACTGTAAACGCTAAGCCATCAAGGAGATATGCACACCACCATAGCAGGCAGATGGTGGAATTGGGTTGGCCACATCCTCAGAAGAAACCCTGACACCATCACCAGAACGGCCATGCTATGGACCACAGAAGGAAGGCAAAAGAGAGGCCAACCAAAAGCAACTTGGTAGAAAACTATGGAAGCAGAGATGCAAAGCATGAATCACAGTTGGAACACCACTTAAGGATGGCTGCTGATTAAGCAAAGTGAAGACAGTTTTTGGCTGTCCAGCAAGACGTAACCAGGTGTGAAGGTCATTGATTGTGCCACCAGTCAGCAAACCAAGGACCAAAGAAGAAGATTCATACTTATGTTACTGATCCTGTACATAGTCTAAGCATTCATGTTCTTCATTGCTGTTCTTTCATCTCTGTATTCCGTGCTTTGCCTTCGCAGGGTGATCTCAACAGTGCTCTGAGTATGTAGCTTTTGAATCCTCGCTAGCACATTCCATTTTGTTATGTTTGTCTGTATAAATAGGTCTAATGAATTATTTATATCAGTTCAGTTTTTGTATGTAAAAGTTACCAATATATATATATATGAAATTAATCTAATTTATATTTACAGTTAATTGATACGATTATGCACATGTAAAATTAATCGATATGTTAAGTGTTAACTTAATTATTTTGTGTCATTAAGCACATACTGGTGTGTTACCATAGATTTTGAACAAAATATTTTTAACGAGCTGTATAAGAAAGAGCTATGTACTCCTTGTCGTAAACCATATGGTTCCAAATGAACCTAGTCCTTCCATTATATTCTTGGCTTTTGATATGTGTACCCTGATACACACATGATATACATGAACAGGCTTAACCTTAACGCAGCAAGAAGGTTAACATATGACCTTACTAATCGCAGCACATCATGTAATGTTTGTTTCCTTACTTTAAATATATTACTATTTTTACAATCATTAGCAGTGTACGTTGGTTTAACTATTATTATAAGCTGGTCTGTTGATTTAACTGTTAAACTTATTGTTATGCGTTGGCCTGTTAGGTTTAACATGTTGGTACAAGCTGGCCTGTCAGTTTAACTTATAAGCTAGCCTGTTTAGTTTAACTGTTTAAATTATTGTTACAAGCTGGCCTGTCAGTTTAACTGTTTAACATGTTGTTACAAGCTGGCCTGTTGGTTTAATACTGTCCTTTTAAGCTGGCATGTCAATTTAAGTGTTTTATTTATTATTAGCCGGCCTGCAGGCTTAACTCTTAATTATAAGCTGGCCTGTTGGTTTAACTTATCAGAAGCTGGCCTGTTGGTTTAACTTATCATCATAAGCTGACCTGTTAATTTAACTTATCATAAGCTTACCTGTTGATTTAACTTATCATAAGCTGTCCTGTTAGTATAACTTATCATAAGCTGACCTGTTAGTTTAACTTATCATAAGCTGACCAGCAAAGCTTTGGACATATGTATATACTGATGGTTCAGGACAAAATGCAGTTGAAAATGGGGGTGCCTGCATCCTCATAAAATTAAAGAATAGAATCCACTCTAGCAATTGCCATTGGCAAATACTGCAATAACTTCAGTGCTGAAGCAGAAGCCATGAAACAGGCAGTGGAAACTCTTATTGAATGCAAAGCACAGGCAGAAAAACAGATAGTAATCTTTACATATGCCCTCTCAGTAATAACAGCACTGAAGAGGCACCAAGCTAAAGGATTGAAAGATCTGATAATCTCCCTTGAAAGACTGGCCAAATGCTTACACAAGTGCACTATCCAGTGGATACCAGCTTATTGCAACATACCAGGAAATGAGGAGGCAGACAAACTTGCTAAGGAAGGAGGTGCCTTACAACAAAATGATGTAGAGACAACTTACACAACGGCAAAGACTACTATAAAGGCTACATTCAACTCAAATGGGAAAGAGAGCACCCGGGCCATTTGAAAAATGATGCATATCATCAACTGTCCAGGAAAGAACAGGTCATCATTTTTCGGCTACGCACTAGACACCACAGATTGAGATACCATCTATACCACAAATACAAAATTGGTGCACCAGATCTCTGCACCTGCGGTACCAGCCCAATGACAGTCGAACACCTGCTGCAATACTGCCCAACCTACAGAAATGAACGGAGTAGCATATGGCAACAACCCACTTCTGTCAACGAAAAACTGTTTGGAGATGTCGGGAACCTTGAGTTGACTACTGCCTTTATGAGAGTCATAAATGTGGAGGTCTGAAGACGAACAAGGAAGAAGAAGGTAAGCTGACCTGTTAGTTTAACTTATCATAAGCTGGCCTGTTGGTTTAACTGTCAGATAGGTACAGTTTAGCATCATAATTCTGTTTCCTTACAGTGAATGATAATTATTTTTAATTGTGATAATGATTTTCATTCATGCTGGCTTTGTTTTTGACATTTCCCCGTGATTTCACTTAAGTGTCTGCCATTTGACCAAAATATAGTTCCCTGGGGTCCTTCAGAAGACAAATTAAGAATTAGGCATGTGCTGCCTTGGACATGTCATAAGAAGCAACTAATATGAGGTTGTGTATGGGGCTAGAAACCTCATCATGCAAAACAAAGAACTATAGAAGCAACCTCTTCAACAGCACTTGAATGATTTGATGCACACTTCCTACACAGGATTACCTGTAGTGGGGGTGAGCCGTGCAGGTGTAATGGTTACCACACTGCGCTGGCGATCGAGTGATCCAGGTTCAAGCTCGGGCTAGGACATTTGAAGGAGTGTCGTCGACCGGGATTTGGACTGGATTAAGTGGAGCCTTGGCGAGTACAATTGATGGAGTGTCGTCGACCAGGGACTGGAATAACCTGAACGGCTCCTGAGCCGACCCAGCTCTAATGGGTACTCTCTGAAGACGGCAAGAGGACACCTCTCAGCGTACAGGGAAAATAGGATCCCCGCGTAAAAATCAGTTTCAGCTTAGACATACTAACCTGAGATTTCGCCTCGAGTAATAGCGGGCGTACATTTAAAAAAAATAGCTTTATTAGTCTTCATGCTCAGTTGGAAGCGAAAGATAAAATGATGATGATCAACCATTTGAATGTTATGATAGATCAATGGGAAAAAAAAATTTTTTTTTTAAATAAAGTTTTGGCGAAGCGCGTCCCGTTCAACCTAGTCGGTTATATTAGGGCGCATGTCCAAACATAAAAGACCCTTAGGTCCGGGGTTAATTACCACGGTTTTAAAAACATTGTTTGTCGCCAGAAGCAAAATAGTTCCAAGGTTCTGCTTTGATAGTGGTTTTTAAAAACATGTTTTTTGAGATGTTTATGATTGGAAATAGTTGTCTTATTGATTTTGAAAATATTGATAAATGCCTGAAGATACTCTTGTGTGTGTAATTTGTTTTGTTAATAATTATCAACTTGAATAGAAAACATACATACTCTGATAAATTGTAGTTTATCTTTCAGCACCCCATGGAGCACAGGTCCTCAATAACAACACTCAAACCTTCCTGTCCTGTGCCATCTATTTCTCTAACCCTGTGAACTCCAGAACAGGGACTGCCCTGTAATGCTATCAACTGGTTTTTTTTTCTTTATGTTTGTTCTAGACCAAGCCAGTGTTTTCTCCTCACCTTTTCTTGCACAGGTGTATGTCTGGTTCGTTCTATCAGTTCCACATTAGTGGTCTTATCATACTATTTCTTCAGTCTGTCTATTCTGTGAAAGCACCCATTTATGAAAGTCTTTGTCTGAACGATTTTTAATACTGCCAAAAGCTGACTGTCCAAAATCAAAACGGGTTCTAATTTATAGATGTCATTGTTTAAGATTTCTTCCAAAATACCATTCATCATTAACATTTCAACCAAATCACCATCATTAAGATTTCTTCCAAAATACCATCCATCATTAACATTTCAACCAAATCACCATCATTAAGATTTCACAGAAACCACCATCCATCATTTAACTTTTAGCCAACCCACACTCCATGATAATTCCCATGTTGTCCTGTTAGGACCTTAGAAAGGTGAACTGTGGTTCGATTAGTCCTAGTGTTGCTTATTGAGTTTATCTATAAGTGCTTGTTTCAGTGGATTCTTTATTCTCTGTAACTAGCACAGGTTGTCTCCCTTGCATCAGGTCACTTTTGCCTCAGTGGCCCAGAATATTTATAATGTAGTCATTGGAGATATATCCCCCCAAGGTATAGAATCATATGTATATCTTTGCGGCAATATGGAATGAGTTGGTGGAACCGATAATGATGTCATCTTAAGAATGTAAAAGGCAAGAGGAGCTTCCATTACACTGCCAAAATTTATGGATATCAAAATAAATCTAGTCCAACCAAACCATAAATTATAATCTTCAACTCGAATGTCCAGCCTGTCACACTGTATGGCTGTGAAACATGGAGAACAACAAATAATGAGAACTAGACTGGTAGACATTCATAAATGGGTGTTTGCACAAAATAGGGGGATAGAATTGGTATGACAGGGTCACCAAACTGACAGAGTGGCCAGTATACTAGTGGAAGGGGAGGTGAAGGTGCTGGCAGTGGATTGTACACACATTGAGAGAACCAGCTGATAACATTACATTGTAGTGCTTCTTCTGTAATACCCAGAGTAGGAGAGGTAGAGGGAGGCTAAAAAAAACACCTGGAGAAGATAGGAATTAGACAGACATGAAGGGAATAAAGAAGACACAGAAAGACCTTAAACAGATAGCTGAAGACAGATAGCTGAAGACAGAATGGCTTGGTGTGTATTTGTTGAAGGCTTGTGCTCCACAGGGAGCTGAAAGGTGATGATGAAGTCATATTTACCAAGCCAAGTCCCAAAATATTTTGCCTTTCAAGTGAAGTCAGTTTACTAAACAATGGTTGTGTGTGTTTGTTTTTTTTTTTCATTCCAAATATTAGTTATGTTTTCTTCTGCTTAATGCAGGTGTTCTCAGATTGTTCGATTCAGGCTTCATTTCTTTCTAGTCATCATCTTGTGATGATGTTCCTAAAATTTAAATGGCTTTGACATATGTTTTTGAACATACATGTACTGTCCCTGTCACTTTTATGAATATTGATGCTTGTTTTGGTTCTCGCGATGTATATATTGTAAATAGCATTGTTCTGGTGATCATTAGAATGTTGATGTTTTTCATTGTTTATGTGGCATTGTTGTTTTACAATTACACAATATTAGCCAATCAGTTTTGTGTCTTTTTTTTATGTTAAAGGGGCAGTATTTTCATATTCATTAAGTGGGTTACTGTTATTAATTGTACCATTTCTTAGATCGTATCCATCAGTGTTCCCCAAAGTATAAGGCCCCATGCCCTCAGGTGTGCAAGTAAGGGTTCTAGGGGTACATGAGAGACATTTTTTATTATTTTAATTTATAATACTATTTCTTAGAGCTGGGATCTTCAATGATTAATTAATTGATTAATTGGCTAACAAAATATTAATCAATTAATTAATAAAACAATTTTTTAAATCAATTATTAAATTTGTAACTATGTTTTTTGTTTAATTGCAAGAGCAATTTTTTTTAGAGGTTTGTGATATGGAATTTGGCATAAAATAAATCAATAAAAATAAACTGTTTGATTGTAACTTTTCATTATTTTCTATATTTTCAAGACGATTTTGCCTAATAACAAGTTAAATAAATAAAGTTCTTAGTGATTTAAAAAAAAATGTTCTTTATGATTTTTTATAATATATCTAATTGTTTGAAATTGATGACTAACCTTCGATTAAAGGAAGTCAATTAATCGATTAAGATTTTTTTTTTTTTTTATCAATCCCAGCCTTACTATTTTCAGAATCCATCATATATACTTGCTGTTCTGTCGGAATATTTTTATTTTTTCATTATTGTTATTAGTTTTGTAAACTATATTTCATTATAAAATATACATTGCCGTGTGTAGTACCCTGGTCTTCTGAAAAGACCAAACAAAAAAAGGACTGCTGCACGCTCAGGCATGTCGTACAAGGTGACTAATATGAAGTTTTGTTTGGGGCTTGCATCCCTCATCACGTTAAACAAATTGCCACTAAAGTCACTGCTTCAAGAGCATGTGAATGTTTGGTACACACTTCCTGCAAGGGAACCAACTACAGTGGTGGCGCCATTCTCCGTTAGGAGTACACAGGAAAATTAAGATTTATTATCTATGCCTTATTGTCAACAAAGTGGTACATTTAAAATGACTCAAATTATTTTTGCCCATGACGGGTACGCCCATAAGACTTAATCCTTTTATAGGGGTATGTCATTATTGTAATTTTTAGAAACACTGATTTACATTATCTGTTTTCATTAATTTAGTTTAACTGTGTCAATTTTTCCATACTCTGATTGGCTTTTTGTATTATTCTTTTCAGAATGTGTATTTTAAGTTCCTGCCTGTAAATATGTTATGAGTAAAATATCTATTTGGAAACCATCACATGATTTGCTTATTATAATTATTATAATAGCCCCCTTCAGTCATAACTGACTAAGGGAATGCACCCCTGAGGTGTCAGCCCTCTGCTGCTTTTTTACTTGGTTTTCCTTTTGACATGTTCTCCTCTCTTCCGCTTGCCATGAGAGCTTCATTTCGCCCAGTCTCAGGTGTCATTATAGAGAGCAATGCCACATGGTGCGATTGGCAGCTTCATCCTCGCATGTTGCTGGATTTATGTCCAGTGCTGTCATGTCTCTCTTGCTCACATCTTTGAACCTCAGTTGTGGTCGCCCTGTAGATGATATCTTTTGGGATGCAATCATCTTCCTTGTAGCGCCCATGCCGGCGTAGTCTGCACTGTCTAAGCAGTGTATACATGCTCTGAAGGCCAGCACGTGACAACACCTCAACATTTTGTCACTTTGTCCATCCACAAAATACAGAGAATGTGGTGTAAACACCATAGATGGAAAGTATTGAGCCTTCTTTCTTGCTTAGCATAGGTTGTCCATGACTCGCTGCCATATATAAGTGTGCACATGATTTCCTTACATCTTCTATAGTCATAATTGTAGCTGGCACCTTAGTTGGGCAGAATTTATGTAATCTTCATTATTTTCCTGGTGGTATGGAGCAACAACTGTAGCTGGTCTGACTGCAGGAAGTCTGCACCAAATATTCACATGATCTTGTAGTGATGGTTTCTATGGCAGTTTGTTATAAATTAAAACTATGGAATCAGTTTTACAAATTAGCGGTACACAGGAAGCACGGGACGTTTCGGGTATCACCCTTCGTTAGCCAGTTACAAACAGTTGACAAGGACATGAAATATAGACAGGTCAAAGAAAAATACTATAGGCAGTGCAAACACCTAACATGATGTGAAACACAAGAAGAAAAAGAACAATAATAAAGAAAGGAAAATACAAAATCATAAAAAAAAAAGAAATATCAATACAAGAAATTCAACAATCAATAAAAATTAAAAGGAGAAAATGAAATAATAAACCAAGAAATATGCTAAAAGAATCCATTCTGTAAGATCCATAGAAGCGTATAATGTTATCGTAAATTTGTCGATAAAATTAAATTCATTGATAAGCATCAATTTGTTTTACGTGATAAGGTTGTCCAACCCCATTCACCTCATATTTAGTTGCCTTTTACATCATGTCTAGGTGCAAACAATATTACATTAGTAAGAGATAAGCTAGGAAATCTCATCACGACAGCAGAGGGATAGGAAACAAGATGGGCAGAGCATTTCAGAGAAACTCTGAACAAGGAACCATCAGAGACACAATTGAATGTTCCTGAGGCTGAAAATGATCTAGATGTTAATACAGACATTCCACGAAAAGAAGAAATCATCACCGCACTCAAAGGGTTAAAGAATGGAAAAGCTCCTGGCCATGATAACTTAAATGCAGAGCTATTTAAGACAGACCCTGAGCTAGCAGCAGAACTATTAGAACCACTATTTGCACAAATCTGGAAAACACGGACAACACCAACGGAGTGGAACAAAGGAATAATTGTCAAATTGCCCAAGAAGGGAGATCTTGTAGACTGCAATAATTGGAGAGGAATCACTCTTCTCTCAGTTCCCAGCAAAATACTAGGCAGGATAATTATACAGAAAATTTCAAAAGCAGTAGACCACAAACTGAGGAAAGAACAAGCAGGATTTAGAAAGAACAGAAGATGTGTAGATCATATATTTACCCTCAGGAACATTATAGAGCAGTGCTCAGAATGGCAAAGACAGCTGTACATTAATTTCGTTGATTTTGAAAAGGCATACAGTACATAGGGACAGTTTATGGAAAATACTGAGGGCTTATGGAATTCCAAGCTGCATAGTGTCAATCATAAAAAGCCTGTATGCCAACTTTATGTGTAGCGTTGGGCAGAGCAACCTAACCTTTGAGGTGAAGACAGGAGTATGACAGGGATGCCCCTTATCAACCACTCTATTTTTAACAGTCATAGACTGGGTGATGCATCAGACAACAGAGGGCAGTCCAAGAGGAATAAGATGGACTGAATTTTCTACATTGGAAGATCTGGAATATGCAGATGACATTGCACTACTAGCACATTCACATCAACACATCCAGGAAAAAACGGATAGACTTAATAAGTATAGCCAGCAGGTGGGCTTGAACATCAATCTAAAGAAGACAGAGGTCATGATGCTCAATGTGAGCAACCTTGAGCCCATATCTGTAAGGAATCAGCAACTGGAACAGACAGACACCTTCACATACCTAGGATGCATAGTAACACCAGACGGCGGAGCAAGCAAAGACATCAACAACAGAATGAACAAAGCAAGAACAGCCTTTTTTTAGTCTAAACAACATCTGGAAGTCCTCTCAGTACAGCACAAGCACAAAATTAAGATTATATCAGAGCTGTGTGCTTTCTGTGCTTCTCTATGGCGCGGAGAGCTGGAGAGTTACAGAGAAGGAAATGTCGAAATTGTCCTCTTTTCACACAACATGCCTAAGAAAAATTCTCCGAATCTTTTGGCCGAATACCATCTTCAACCAAGATCTGCTTACTCGAGCAAGCAAGAGGACATGCACACCATCATAGCTAGCAGACGCTGGAGCTGGATTGGACATGTCCTCAGAAGAGACCCCGATGCCATCACAAGAATAGCTATGCTATGGACCCCTGAAGGAAAACGAAAGAGAGGCCGACCAAAAACAACTTGGCGGAGGACTGTGGAGGCTGAGATGCAAAGAATGAACCAGAGTTGGGGCACTGTACGAAGGATGGCCACCGACCGAGCAAAGTGGAATCAATTTGTTGTTGCCCTACAAGACGCCACCAGGCGTGATGGCCACTGACTGCTTTGACGGTCGGCAGCTAAGGATCAAAGAAGAAGAGGAGATACATCATGTCTGGGGGTGCAGTAAGCCTATTCTTTATTTATCTCTTCAGCGAACCTTAGAAGTACACGGTGCAAAACTTAAATATGGGCTAACTTTATTTCAACACATTCCATGTTATCTTATATTTACATGCTTTATGTGCTATACGTGTATTACAGAAGTGAAGAGTATAATAACTCAAACAAAAGCAGGGTTCCATAGAATGAAAAGTATTTTATATAACAACTCTTTGTCAGTGAAAGTAAGAGTGAGAGTTCTTCATTGTTATAAAGAGCCATTCCTGACATATAGAAGTTAGTCATGGACGAACAAGAGCAGTGCAGACCATAGAGATGTGGTTTTACATGTCTTAAGAATGTTAAGACTACCAATCGACAACTGAAAAGAGAATTGAGGATGTTTTGAAAGAAGTCGATGTGCAAAGGATGCTTATTTCTGACATTAGAAGGTAACAGTCCACTGTCGTCTTTAGGCATGTCATGAGAAGAAGAAAGCAGGAATACGAGTATGTTTTAGCAACATACAATGTTGACAGAAAAAGAGAATGAGGTGGATCGATGGGAACAAATATAAATGACAACAAGGGAAGAATATACTGGACAATTTGACTATAATGGGCTCGCAAACTATAATCAATGTATGGCAAATGGGAGCCATGCTAGCGTAGGGGTTACCACACCGCGCTGGCGATCAGGTGATCCAGGTTCGCGCCCTGGCTAGGACATTTGGAGGAGTGTCTTGAACCGGGACTTGGACTGGATTAATTCGAGTCCTGGCGAAGACATTTGAAGTAGTGCCTTCGACCGGGGACTGGAGTAACCTGAGCGGCTCCTGAGCACAAACCCTCTGTGGATGGGAAGGAGCGGAGATGGCACGGACATCTGGCTCCTGACCGGGTGGGAAGGAAAAGTCCACAGGCTCCCCAGCTTCGCAACGCCATGAAATTTGTTTCATGTCATTGGGCCGAAGGGCTGAAGCCCAAGTGCCACTGGATTAAATATATATATATATATATATATATATATATATATATATATATATATATATATATATATATATATATATATATATATATATATATGGCAGGTATGTAATCAACATTTAGCTGCTTACTTCATCATCATCGACAGTACCATTCTGCTCCTTAGGAGCATAGGCCTCATGCCAGGTCCTCATGTCTCATACCATCCGCTCAAAATCTTTACCGTTTCATTTCTGTCTCCAAAGCATAGGACATGCTACAATGTTTAATACAAGAACAAAGGAAATAAAAAAAAAGGATATATATATTTTATATAAAATACAGGCGAGGGTCCCTTTCGACTACTACTTTCTGGGGCCCACTCAGGATGTGCCTGGTTCCCCTGGGCGTTAGTTGCTTTCACTGAAAGGAATTTGCTTTTGTCCTAAGTATTTCAATCTTAATTTCGATGAAGTTTTTAAGCCTGTGCATATATTACATTTTGTTAGGTCGAAAAATGTTGCACTAGAGGCCACAGAGATGTAGTTTCACAGAAGAGTGTTAAGTATACCACGGACAGTTAAAATGAGTAATGAGGATGTCCAGAAAGAGGCCAAGTAATGAGGATGTCCAGAAAGAGGCCAAGTAATGATGTCCAGAGAGAGGCCAAGTAATGAGGATGTCCTGAAAGAGGCCAAGTAATGAGGATGTCATGAAAGAGGCCAAGTAATGAGGATGTCTTGAAAGAGGCCAAGTATTGAGGATGTCCTGAAAGAGGCCAAGTAATGATGATGTCCTGAAGGAGGCCAATTAATGATGATGTCCTGAAAAAGGCCAAGTAATGATGATGTCCTGAAAGAGGCCAAGTAATGATGATGTCCTGAAAGAGGCCAAGTAATGACGATGTCCTGAAAGAGGCCAAGTAATGATTATGTCCTGAAAGAGGCCAAGTAATGATGATGTCCTGAAAGAGGCCAAGTAATGATGATGTCTTGAAAGAGGCCAAGTAATGAGGATGTCCTGAACGAAGCCAAGTAATGACGATGTCCTGAACGAGGCCAAGTAATGACGATGTCCTGAAAGAGGCCAAGTAATGATGATGTCCTGAAAGAGGCCAAGTAATGATGATGTCCAGAAAGAGGCCAAGTAATGAGGATGTCCAGAAAGAGGCTAAGTAATGAGGATGTCCAGAAAGAGGCCAAGTAATGAGGATGTCCAGAAAGAGGCCAAGTAATGAGGATGTCCAGAAAGAGGCCAAGTAATTAGGATGTCCAGAAAGAGGCCAGTGCACAAATGAAACTTATTCTCCATGTTAGAAGGAAGGAATACACTTTCTTTGGGCATGTTATGAGAAGATGAAAGCTGGATTATATCGTAACAACAAGAAGGAAGAAGAGATAGAGGAAGATAAAGAGAGAAGATAGAGGACAATTTGACAAAAACTGAATTGATAAACAGTACTGGAGACAGGAAGTTGTGGAGAGGCTTGATCACCTACACCACCAGGCATGATTCTCGAAGAAGAAGAAAACATTTTAGTTCTATTTAATGCAAAGTGTGCCCAGGGGCTTCTTAAATTGTAGTTACGCCACTGGTTTCCTCATGTAACCATGAGAGATAACACAAGTTGAGAAAAAGAAAGGCCTACACAAACAAGAAAGAAGAGTCGTGGAAAGGGAACAAACACAAGGTGGAAGGCCCAGGATTATATTTTATGGAGAAAAAAAGAGCTCACACTGAAGGCATCTTCCAAAATGCATACCCTCAGGGGAAGTGTGAGAGCAACAAAAAAATTAAGAATCCCTGCTCTAGAATATTCTGCACCATCTATACCACAAATTCAGGATTGGTACAACAGATCTTTGCATCAGCCCCACGACAGCCGAACATCTGCTCCAATCCTGCCCAACATACAGCAGTGAACGGAGTAGCATATGGCAACAACCTACTTCTGTCGAAAAACTGTTTGGAGATGTCGGGACCATAAGCTGACTACTGCCTTTATTAGAGTCATTAATGTGGAAGTCTGAGGGCGAACGAGGAAGAAGATGAATATTCCGCACGCGCTTTGAAGCTCCCTAGCATGTTCCTGCAAAAATTGTATTTACCATTAGGCCTATATCATATATAAAAAGAGGACCGTGGAACTCGGTCGCTGTCTACGATTGTTTGTGCATAAAAGAAACAAAAATACATAGCAGCAGGTGGCGGGCGTACACAACCATATGTTGCGACATTAGTCACACACGCCATTTTTCTGAAAACACCGTGAAGTCACTAAGTACACAGACGCGTGCTTATCTTATATAACTGATCCTGTACCAGACGTTTTCCCTAGCACAAATGCGAGTTTTTGCCATAAGCTGTCTCCCCTTTTCCTTTTACTCCTAGTTCTGTCCCTTTGATTTAAAAAAAAAAAAACTTTATCTTTCTCTCATCTTATGTCGCCAATCTTTACTTACAGCATGGCTCCTCTTATAGTTATACTAGATAATCATCATCATGTGACGTATTCTTTCCAGAACGTTGTCTCCATTACAGCTGCTCTGAACGCATCACGATTCTGGGCAAGTCGTCCTGCATCAGCCAAAGACAAGTTCAGACTCTCTGTGATGTCCTGGGGCCACCGTCGTCTAGGTCGACCCCTTCCCCTTTTTCCAGGGACCATGCCTTCCATCACTGTTTTTTCCAGGCTATTATGTCTTTTTATATGACCGAAAAATTTCAGCTTCCTTATTGCGATGGTATTTAGGAGCCAATGTTCCTGTACGTTTAGTGAGTGCAGTACTTCTCTGTTGGTCTTTTTTTCTGTCCAGGGTATTCTCAACATCCTTCTGTAGCATTTCATTTCGAATGATGTAATCTTTTTTGCAACTGTTTTATTGAGTGTCCAAGTCTCGCAGCCGTATGTTGCTACTGGGAATATACATGCTCTGATCAGTTGTAACTTTGTTTCTTTGCTTGTGCCTTGCCATAGGTTTTTCATTTGTATTAGTTTATGTGAAGCAATTGCAAGTCTTCTTTTAATTTCTACTGCACAGTCGCCAGAGCTGTTGATGATTGATCCTAAGTATTCGAATTCATTAACACTTTCCAGTTCTTCGTTATCAATTTCAATTTCTGGTTTGGTCTTTACTTTGTCTGTTGTCAATACTTTAGTCTTCTTGGTGTTTAGGTATAGATTCTGGGCCTCGCTGTGTTTTTTGGTGGACAGAAGTAATTGTTCAAGTCCTTCTGGGTTGGTCGATAGGAGGACTGTGTCGTCAGCATATCTGATTTCCGGGATCTGGTACCCGCCGATGTTAAATGAGTCAAACTCTGTGTGTTCTTGGTCATCTCTTACATTTCTCATGATATTCTCGGCATAAATGTTAAACAGGTAAGGGGAAAGGGTACAACCTTGTCTTACTCCTTTCTGTACTTCAAACCATTCTGATGTTTCACCCTCTATTCTTACGGCTGCCTGTTGTTCTTGGTACAGCAGTGCGATGAGTTGTATAAGGTGGTTTGGAAATCCCATATTTTTTCATAATAGCCCATAACTGCTGATGTTGTACACAATCGAAAGCTTTGGTGTAATCAATGAAACAAGTATGTAGGTCAACGTTGAATTCTCTACACTTTTCTATGATGATCCTCATGTTGAATATATGATCTCTAGTGCCTCTACCTGGTCGAAAACCCGCCTGTACTTCGTTTATTTCTGTTTCTAGCTTTTGTTGCATCCTTTTCATTATGATTTGTAATAGTATTTTGCTGGCATGGCTTATAAGAGCTATAGTTCTGTAGTTTGTGCACAGTTTCAGGTTGCCCTTTTTTTGGCAAGGGTATGTAAATTGATCTTTTCCATTCCTTGGGCCAAATTCCGCTTTGCCAGATCTTGCAGCATAATGCATGGTATATACGAGCGCTGCCTTCTCCTCCTGCCTGTATCATTTCAGCTGTTATTTCATCACAACCAGGAGATTTTCCACTTTTTAAGTGTGTTTGATTGCGTTCCGGACTTCCTCTATGGTAGGTTCTGGTTCACGTTCCGCTTCATTCATGACGTTGTCATCTGCCGCTTTGTTTATTTCCGTATACATTTCTTGACAGTACTCCTTCCATCTGTTCAGAATATCTTTACGTTCTGTTAGAGTGTCGCCTTTCTTGTCGTTTATTGCTCGAGGTGATGATTTAAAGTTGCTGTTCTTCAATGTTCTTACTTCAGAAAACATATTCTTACTCAATCCCTGTTCGCGCATTTCCTCTATTTTCCTGCAGGTGTCGTTTATGTATTGTTGTTTGTCTTGTCTGACTCGTTTTTTTAATCTGCTTTGTGTATTCCTTGTACAACTCCTGATTTTCTGTATCTTTTTTGGACTTCATTTTTCTTCTCTCTACCACCAACTTCAGTGTTTCGTCTGAGATGTATTCTCGCCTCTTTATACTTCTTTTAGGAATTAACCTCTGTGCAATTGTAATATAAACATCTCTGATGTTATTGGCAAGTTCATCTGGTGTCATTTCCTCCTGTACTGCCATAAGAATGTCAAATTTGTTCTGAATATCGACACTGTACTCTTCTGGTATGGCGCTTGTGTTATAACGTATTACTTTGTCGCTTGTAACGACTTTTTTCAATTTGATCTTGAAGTTTGCAGCAAGAAGTTCATGGTCGGAGTCACAGTCTGCTCCTGGGAGCGTCTTGATGGATGAGATACAAGATCGCCACCTTTGTTGTATTAAGATGTAATCTATTTGGTTCTTGCTTTTTCCGTCCGGTGACGTCCATGTATATAGTCTTCTAGGGTGTTGCATGAAAAGAGTATTTGTGATGACTAGGTTGTTTTCTAGGCAGAATGTTGTCAAGCGTTCTCCTCTCTCATTTCTCTGACCCAATCCATAACTTCCTTTCACTCTTTTTTCATGTTCTAATCTTTCGTTTCCAACTTTAGCATTAAAATCTCCCATTATTATCCTAATATCTTGCTTATTTGCTTTCTGTAATGCGTGTTGCAGTTCATTGTAAAAATCTTCAATTTCCTGTTCTTCAGCAGCTGCTGTTGGCGCATATGTTTGTATAATTGTGATGTTCTTTCTTTTTCCTTTCAGTCTGATTGTGACAATGCGGTCATTTATGGGATTATATCCTAATAGGGAGGTAGCTGTCCTTTTAGACAGGTAGAAGCCGACGCCACTCTGACCTCCTCTCTCTTTGCCTGAGTATATGAATGTTCCTCCTGATGGAATCGAAAAGTGTCCCTGGCCCGACCATCTGTGCTCTGAGATGCCCAGGATATCGATGTTTAGTCTTTCCATCTCGTTCTTCACTACGTACTGTTTTCCTTGGTATAAGC
This sequence comes from Oreohelix idahoensis, assembly GCA_024509875.1. Taxonomy (NCBI): domain Eukaryota; kingdom Metazoa; phylum Mollusca; class Gastropoda; order Stylommatophora; family Oreohelicidae; genus Oreohelix; species Oreohelix idahoensis. Next base: position 142,590 of record JAMPIV010003102.1, on the reverse strand, counting down.
TTCTGACGTTCCATGTTCCTATTTTGATTATTTTTCTAAGACCGATGGCATGGTTTTCCGTGGTAACACAGTCAGGCTTTTGGCCGTCATCACTATTACCTGTACTGACGCTGCCAACGATCTCTTCCCCAGTTAAATATGATCTGCCTGGCCTGGGGGCCTCACCACCAGATCTTTGTGTAGTATTCAGATTAGCCATTATGGATTTCTTGGCATTGTACATCCAGTAGTTTGCCATTGCTTTCTGGATGGTTCTGGCCCCTTACCATTACAGTCCATGGTGCGCTCTCAGCCCGATACCAGGCCTTTCCAACTCCTGCCCTAGAAGCCGTTGTCAAAATATTATTGATCATCCGCCCGTTCGGCCAGCAGTTGTGTGTACTGTTTAAGGGGAACCTCCCTTTTTCAATTTACTCATGTAGTTCTGCCGGCCAGTCAAAGCCGTTGCCCGGGGGGTGGCGCTGCCGTACACAAGCAGACTCGAGGAGCCATACATGAGCTGAACTGGAGCGGGGGAACCAAATAGGATCCAGGCCATCTTCAAAAAGAGGAAGTGACTGCCTCTCACCGTGAGGTACTATCCCTTACACACTCCAGCCCTACCCCTACTAGATAATACTACTTCTTATTATTAGAATTTTTTCCTATTATAATGTTTATTTTCTATTTTTCCTGTCCTCTTATGGGTCCGGTCTTGTTGTTTTTCTCATCGTCTCGTTACAGTTTTTCCTTGTTCCCCCCCCCCCCCCCCCCCCCTATGGCGAGACGCGCTTCGTTCAGCCTAGGCACAAGGTCCTTCTGTTATATTAGGGAGAATGTCCAAACATGAACTACAATGTGGTCTGGAAAAAAATTTGATTTTTTTTGTCCTCAATTGTTTACCTTACTCCGCTCTTTCTCGTTAATCACATCACTGTCGTCAACAATAGTTGTAGTCTTCGTCGTTATTACTTTTCTACTTATTCTTATTCATCATACGCATTTCCTTTATCTGTGTTTGTGTCGCAGTTTACCGTTCTCATATTTTTTATCTACTTTAAAAAAAAATCCCGCGACGAACTGGAACGGACTACGGACTACGACTTATGGAACATGGAACACAAGAAGTATAAATGGGAAAGAAGAGGAGCTGATGGAAGAGATGAGGAAAGCAAAACTAGAAATCCTGGCTATTACCGAAACAAAGAAAAAGGGACAAGGAGTCATGGATCTCGATGGCAACACTCTGCTATACAGTGGTGTACCCACATCTGAAAGAGCTAAAGGGGGTGTGGGTTGCATTGTGGCCAAAAACCAGAAAGATAGTATCAAGGGATGGAACTTTGTCTCGGAGCGCATTATGGTTGTAAAACTAAAAGAAGGAGAAACCATAGTCAACCTGGTCATAGTGTATGGGCCAAATGAGGATGAGAGAGCAGAGGTCAAGGAAGAATTCTTCGAGCTGCTTCAAAGGACAGTGGATGACTGCCTAGATGAAATTATCATGCTCGGAGATTTCAATGCCAGAGTTGGAAATGACCATGCTAGATGGGGTGGAGTTATCGGAAGATATGGAGAAGATACTCTCAATGACAATGGAAAGCGACTCCTCAGATTCTGCAGTGAGCAGAATCTGATCATTACCAACACAAAGTTCCCCCATAAGCGCATACATGCATACACTAGGTGTGAACCAACAAAGAATGAGAAGTCAGTGATCGACTATGCCATTGTTAGGAGGAGCTCATTCAAATGTGTCCGGGATGCTAGAGTCTGGAGGGGGCCAGAGATTGGAAGTGATCACTACCTGCTTACAATCAAAAGAACAACTGAAAGAGTTGCTCAGCCTAGGAACTGTCCAGCACCACGCAAGAAACCAAGTAAACGAACGGAAGAAATGAGCATTAAGACCTACAAGCTGAAAGAGCCAGAAATTAAGACCAGATATCAGGGGCTTATTGCTACAGCGGTGAGAAACACAGAAGAACAACCTGATGACTTGGAAACCCTGTGGCTTAAATTCAAGGACATCATAAAGACAGCTGCTGCAGAAGCATATGGTGAAGTCCGACTTGGGAACAAGAGAAAGAGGACACCTTGGTGGACAGAGGAAGTCAAAGAGAAAATAAGATTAAAGAAAATGGCATGGAAACAATATTTAGGAGCTAAAAACACAGCAGGACAAATAGAGAAATATAGAGAATATGTGATACTCAGAACAGAAGCAAAGAACAAGGTGCTAGCAGCAAAACAGAAGTCCTGGGAAGAATTTGGAGAAAAGCTAGAAAAGGATGCGCAAGAAAACCAGAAATTGTTCTATAAGACCCTAAAGAACATGAGGAAGGAAAAACAATGCCCTCTTAAATTTATAAAGGACAAGCAAGGCAAATTGCTTACTGCCCCGAAGGAAGTAATGGAAAGATGGAAAGAATATTTCTCAGAACTCCTTGATGGTGAGCAAGGTAGAGCATCAGAAATGATAACCACTAGCACAGAAGAGGATACAAATGGTGATGAAGATGACATAAAGATGGAAGAACTGAAGGCAGCACTGGAGAAAATCAAGATGGGCAAAGCAGCAGGGCATGATGGTATAACACCAGAAATGGTTAAGTACATGGGAGCATCAGGCGACCTATTACTCCTAAGGGTCCTACAGGCAGCATGGTGCAACAAGGCCATACCAAAGGATTGGGAGATTGCCATTATAACACCGATTTTCAAAAAGGGTGACAATCGACAATGTGGAAACCACAGAGGCATATCCCTTCTCAGTGTCTCTGGTAAAATCTACTCTAGAATCCTAGAGCAGAGACTCCGATGCCTAGCTGAGCCACAATTGGATGAAGCCCAGTGCGGATTCCGAGCAAATCGAAGTACTCAAGACCTAATCTTCACACTCAGGCAGCTGAGTGAAAAGGCCCTTGAGTACAAGAGTGAGATCCATCTTTGTTTCATAGATCTGGAAAAGGCCTTTGACAGGGTCCCCTGGAGCGAACTTTGGGACTGTTTGGCAAGGAAGAACATTCCAGCACCTCTGATTCATGCTATACAGAGCTTCTACAAGTCTTGCAGAAATTATGTGAGGACAGCAAACTATAAGTCAGAAGAGTTCAGGACCACCACTGGTGTAAGACAAGGCGATATCCTGTCACCTTATCTTTTCATACTCCTCATGGACGATGTCATCAAGGCATGTAAGGAGAGAACAAGAAAGTATTCAGTGGGGTACTGGAAGATGAGACAGGTCTGTATTTCAGAGCTAGCATTTGCTGATGATGTTGTCCTGATTGCTAAATCAGAGACACATCTCCAATCCAACCTGCAAGTCTGGAAGGAAGAGCTGGAGAAGAGAGGGATGGTCATAAGCAGCTCTAAAACAAAATCCATGGTGATATCACGAGAAGAAAGAAAACATCAGATTAAGTTAGGAGAACAGGTCCTGGAGCAGGTCGACCACTTTAAATATCTCGGAGCTATTATAGACCGAAAGGGGGGCATCAAAGAAGAGTTGGCCACTCGAAAAGCAGCGGCTGGGAGACTTTATCAGGCCATAAATCGAGGATTCCTCAGCAAGAAAGAGGTTGGTAAGAAAACGAAGATGGCTGTATACCGCTCCACCTATGTCCCAGTCTTGACATATGGATGCGAGTCATGGGCAATGACTACAACCCACAAAAGCCAGATTCAAACCTCAGAAATGAGGTATCTGAGGAAGGTGGTTGAAGTAACAAGAAGACACATGGTCCGCAACCAGACGATACGTCAAGGCCTAAAATCCCACCCGCTGCAGACCCAAATAGAACAGTCCCAACTAAGATGGTTTGGCCATGTCTGCAGAATGGGAGAAGATCGGCTACCACGACAAGCATGGGAAACAAAGAGCCAGGGATCCAGACCTCCAGGACGACCCAGAGTCCGCTGGGAGGACAATATTAGACAATCTTTGAAGGACCGAGGACTAGAATGGAACCAGGCCAGGAAAAAGACAGCCGATAGGATAGTCTGGCGCTCTCTCTTCCAAACCTCTACACCTCACGGTAGAAGAGGAACGACTAAGTAAGTAAGTAAGTAAAAAAAATCCAAGTCATGTTTGTAGATACTACCGTACTTATTTCCTCCTCCTATTCGGTGTTACTTCTTTTTCGTTTATTTTTTTCTTTCCTCCAAATGTAATCTCTATCATCATCATCATCATCAGGGCCCCGCGGAGCTTAGGTTCTCAACAAAAGCATGCCAAGAACCTCCTGTACTATGTGCCGTTCGTTCAAGGTCTTTCGTGGCTTCTTTATTCCTTTCATGCCTGTCGCCATTTCTCTTCTCCGTGTATTTTTTAACCTCCATCTATTTCTCTTAACCTGCTTATTCCAGAACAGGGACAGACTTGTAAAGCTATCAATTAGTTTTTCGTTGTTTTTTTTATGTCTGTCCAATCCAAAGTTATCGCTGTCATCCCTCCTCTTGTTTCACTGCTGTTTCTTGTTACCAGTTCCACGTTGCTGATTTTCATTACCTTGTGTCCCACTGGCGTCTGTCTAGTTCTTGTCATAAGTTCCACATTGGTGATCTTGTCATAAGTTCCACTTTCATGATCTTGTCATAAGTTTCACTTTGATGATCTTGTCATAAGTTTCACTTTGATGATCTTGTCATAAGTTTCACATTGGTGATCTTGTCATAAGTTCCATATTGGTGATCTCGTCACACCATTTCAATCCAACTATCGCTGCACAAGCACCTATTTATGAAAGTCTGAATCTCCCGATCGTCTTAGGAGACCACATGAACAACGCGAGGCACTACCTATCATTTTTTAATTGAAGTTTTTGTGGTAAAAATATGTCTACAGGATGGGGTAACCAGCTGCATGCCCAACCCTGCTTAGTCGCTTTTTACGACATGATTGGTAGCGTACTACTGACATAAGTCACGTCGCGAAATATAAGAAATCATACGCCCATAAAAGTAAGGGACCAAAAATTAGAAAATGTAAACACATTTACATACTTAGGAAGCAAAGTAACACCAGATGACGGAACAAGCAAAGACATTGGTACCCGAATGAATAAAGCCAGAATAGTCTTTGCCAATATAAACAACATTTGGAAATCTGTCCAGTACAGTACAAACACTAAATTAAAAATATATGAGAGTTGCGTTCTTTTTGTACTTATGTATGGTACACAATGCTGTGCAGTAACAGAAAAGGCAATTTTTAAACTGTCTTCTCATCACACAGCCTGCCTAAGGAATTTTCTAGTCAAATACCATCAACTGCTAACTCGGAGTCATCAAGAAGATATGCATACCATCATAGTTGGTAGATGCTGGAATTTGGTTGCCCATATCCTCGGAAGAGACCCTGACACTGTCACCAGAACGGCCATGCTATGGACATCAGAAGGAAGGCAAAAGAGAGGCCAAACAAAAGGAACTTGGCGGAGAATTATGGAAGAGGAAATGCGAAGAATGGGACGCCACATAATCGGCGAACCCCCACTGAGGAAAGTGGAGACAAGTTTGTTGCTACCCTGCAAGACGTCATGATCACTAATTGGTTGGTCAGTCAGTGGTCAAAAACGAGATAGAGAGAGAGAGAGAGAGAGAGAGAGAGAGAAGTGACGTCACTATACAATGAATGTAGAAAGTACTGTCACGGATTGCCTCCCCTGCTTTGTAGTAGTGGTCCAACAGTGGCCAAAACTCAAGAGTATCTAAACTGGGTCGTCAAAGGTGTTATCCTTCGCACAAGATTACTCTTGTCAGAGATGTAGATATAAGTGTAATGACGCTTATATCCGAAGGGAGATTCACAAGGTAATTCAGAAGTCAAGAACCATCAGCATAGGCCTGAGCAATGGTTAACTTATATCTGTCCGTCTTTTTTTGTGAAGGATTTAAGCAATGGTTTAGCCCGTTCAAGCCCTCAGCTGAGTTAATTCATCGAATTTCCTCTGATAGTGGTATAGCTCTGTTTAGAGGTTAATATGTGTCTATATATATATATATATATATATATATATATATATATATATATATATATATATATATATATATATATATATATATATATATATATATATATAACATTCTGGCTCATACGTTTGCTTTCATACATGAAATAACTGAATCAACTATATTTGTTTTGTTTTAAAATAACATGCAACAAATTTAAAAGGGAATTAGTCTTTAACAGGTTAAAATAAATATGGAAAGATTGGTGACATTTAAATTAAATTTTCCTCATAAAGGTTTGGTCGGGCGCTAATAAATGTCCTTGTTTTTGCTGTTGTCTTTTACAAAAAAACTTAACTCGAGATGAGTCCTGCAGCTATCAATGCTGTGATACTGAGGGCACTTCTCCACACACTCTTCCAATGTAGGCGGTCAGTGGTGATGCTCTTTCCTCAGACTAGCGGCGTTAGTACCACAAATCGTCTCATGGCTATAACCACGAACTTTTGGAAAAATAGGAAATGAATGCCTCTGCTAAGTACATTTGTGGGCTGCCAATTAACAGGCGCACTTTTCTCGTTGTCCACCCACCAAATGTTAATCTCGCAGAAGAATTAAATTCCCGAGTACGCAGTGTAGGTCAGGGAAGATGATAAAATTCACCATATTCCTCTTGGCATTAACTGGGAAAATGTGTCTGGTCAGCGCGAATAAATAGTTGCCTGAGTTACAATTAACAAAGTGCATATATCTCACAAAATATTATACACTTTAGGCACATGTGATGTAATCATCAGTCATCACATTTGGAGTCTGGGGTCACCAATGCTGTCGGTTTTCTGCACGACTAGCTAGATAAAATCACCAGCGCTTGCTGTAGTGGTTTATGAATATACTATTTTCATATGTTGAGGTTGCCAGGCTCATATATAACCACTTAGCAAGAAAACATGTTAAATTCACATTTGTAAAATAAAGGTTTACACTTACCCCAAAGTTTTGGGAATGCACAATCTCCTCGCGCAGGGTAGAATGGATACGAGCAATTAAGGTTATATGCTCTCGAATCACTTTTGTCTGGGAAATTATAGTAATTCCTTCTTATGACGGATGTTCTGCGATACACTAGTCTGGAAAACTGATTATTCCTCTTCGGCGGGTGTTCTGCGATACACTTGGTCTGGGAAGCTGTAAGAATTCCTCTTTGACGTGTGATCCCATTCCTAAGTTTCCAGTCTTCATATTTTAAGTCCTGGTCCATTAAGTTTTTCCGTCTCTGTATTTATGAAGACAGGCTTACTTTTAAGGTTTAAAGTTTCCCAAATACTTCGATCTGTCACTTATAATATAGGAATTCTAAGTCCGATGTCTCACTGGCTGCCGAGAGTCGCTCATATGACGTGCGCTGCAGTCTCTCTGTTCTGTGTCTCTGATTTCGCTAGATTATATTTCCAGTTTCCAGTTCAGATCACAGATTCTCTTTCCGCCGAGTTTTCCAATGAAATTCAAATTATATCCCGGCGCTCACTTCAAACCAATGGCATCTTTTTAGACTGTGTGGGTCGGGGTGTTCAATTCAAAAAATCCCCCACGTGTTTAAAATATTACATTTAATATTCCAACGCGTGACCTCTTTATAATAAGACGTAATATTTCCGGTGACATCTTGTGCACTCTCACAAACAACATGTGACCATGTTTGCCTGGCGTAATGTCTTCCGCCAAGATGTCTACCCAGACAGATTATCTGCGATAATCCCACACAGGAATAGGCAGTGAAACTATTATCTCATTATCGCCTGTGTGTTCGTGCCTTCTTCAGACAGTCAAACAAAAGGGTCGCCGGCCGCTCAGACAAACAATATGGTTGTCCAACGAGGATCGTCTATTATCAAAGGTTGGCTAGGCGACTCAAAGCGATAAACATATTACCGCTGACCGGTGATAATGACCGGGTATTGTTATGATAATACCACAGTTCACTTAGCGGAACGTAAATAAGTCTGAGGAATGGTCACAGCAAAAGAATGTAAGGGCAATAAATATGCCAAATAATAGGAAGATGAATGAGAATAATCAAGAAATGAAGAGATACTGCCGGAGTGAATGAGAGTTAAAAAAAGCACGGCTGATTTCGTCACAAGTACATCCGACAAGGCCAAAATTACGTCACGTTTTATATGGCGTGCATGCCTGTCTGTTAGTCTGCCTGTCTGTATATCTGTCTGTCTGCCTATCTGTCTCTTTGTCTGTCTCTCTGTTTGCTTGTCTGTGTGTCTATTTGTTTTTTTTTTGGTCTGCATATCTATTAGTCTTTCTTTATGCCTGTATATCTATCTTTATACCTGTCTGTCTCCCTCTCTGTCCATTCAGATCTTTTTCTTCCAGATATGTTTCTGAATTCTATCTATCTATCTATCTATCTATCTATCTATCTATCTATCTATCTATCTATCTATCTATCTATCTATCTATCTATCTATCTATCTGTCTGTCTGTCTGTCTGTCTGTCTGTCCGTCCGTCCGTCCGTCCGTCCGTCCGTCCGTCCGTCTATCTATCTATCTATCTATCTATCTATCTATCTATCTATCTATCTATCTATCTATCTATCTATCTATCTATCTATCTATCTATCTATCTGGCTGTCTCTCTATCTGATCTGTCTGTTTGCTTGTCTATCTATCTATCTGTCTATATATATATATCTACATATATGAGTGTGTGTGCCCTTGTCTGTATCGCGTATTTACAGTATCCGAATGAACTCATATCCTTTCCCCTCTTCGTCAAAAGAAAACAGGCAGAATACCACTCCCCTCTCCTTGCAGATACTCACTATATCATTTGCAAGCACATTCCCTCACGCACTCCCTTATTTTAGCACACATCAACTTCCTTTCTCTTACAGTCCTCGTAAATCAAGTTATCTCGCCAGTTCCATCTGCTTCTTCCCTTGACCAATCATTGGCGCACGTGTCATTTAAAAAAAAAAAAACATTCTAAATTAGTGAGGTCAACTAAGGCCATAGTGGTTTCTGTAGCAATTAGTTTCACATTATGAGGTCACAACCTCAATGCACAGCCTCGTGTAAGGTCATTTATACATTGCATATATTCCAAAGATCTGACAGTTTCGTTCTCAAAGGTTTACCCGTAGGGAGCCTTTCATAATCTTTCGTTAGCAAAGGTTTACCCGTATGGGGTTTTTCATTACTTCGTTCTCAAAGGTTTACCTGTATGGAGTTTTTCTTAATTTGTAGTTTTTTTTTTTGTGTTTTTTTTTAACAGAGTATCCCGTTCAACCCTCGACGGGTTATAATTATGATATATAGTGTAATAAATTCACGACAATATAGTAACTTCTTCCGCCCGCCACTCAGTGCAAATAGAGTAAATCAAAACCAAAATTCATATTTTGTAGTTAGCAAAGGTTTACGCATAAAGATGGAACCTTCCCATGTGTCAAGTCCTGTAATTACGCCCCTGGATACATCATCTTTACAGTTGAGACAGCTGTGAGGATCGTAGGAAGTTTTACGTCATTCCATTTCATTAAGGTCATGAAGACATATATCATGGCTCTGATGTCAAAGAAATAGCTTCATGGTTAGAGCCGACATGCATTATTAGCTTCTGAAAATTGCCTCATATATAAAACGAACATATATTACTGACTTCGGAAAATTGCCTAAAGTATGGAAAATCCATTTCAATATTTATCCCTCCAGCTCTGGAAATCCACGTGTATTCTTGTTTACCTGGGAGTTTATGAGCTTTATTATCCTACTTGTGGGGAGTCCTGGTGAGCATACGTTGACCTACATATACATATTTTTTTTTAAAATAAACTGGAAGTTGTAAAATAAATCTATTAACTTCATCGTGACAATTAGCATCGTAAATGTCATTATTTTTTAGGGTTCCTTCCACACTGTCTCTATTTGGTGCCATATTTGTTTTTAAACACACAGGAGAGTCATCGAGAGAACGTACAATAATTACAAACACGTGACCTTTCGTGCATTTTTTTCTTGTCACCCTTTAAATATTTGAGAACTATATGCCATCAAATATTGATTTTCAGCATGTTTATTCCTGCACTTGTTTCTGTACACATACTCTCCGTCTGTCTCTCTCTCTCTCTTTCTCTATCTATCTATCTATCTATCTATCTATCTATCTATCTATCTATCTATCTATCTATCTATCTATCTATCTATCTATCTATCTATCTATCTATCTATCTATCTATCTATCTATCCATCCATCCATCCATCCATCCATCTCTATCTATCTATCTATCTATCTATCTATCTATCTATCTATCTATCTATCTATCTATCTATCTATCTATCTATCTATCTATCTATCTATCTATCTATCTATCTATCTATCTATCTATCTATCTATCTATCTATCTATCTATCTATCTATCTATCTATCTATCTATCTATCTATATATCTATCTATCTTGTCACGGATTGCTTCCCCTGCTTTGCAGTAGTGGTCTAACAGTGGCCAAAACTCAAGAGTATCTAAATGAGTCGTCAAAGGTGTCTACCTTCGCACAAGATTATTTTTGGCAGAGATGTAGATAGAAAGGTAATGACGCTTCTATCTTATGGGAGTTGCATAAGATAATTAAAAAGTCAAGAACAATGCTGCTTAGCGCTGAACATTTGTTAACTTATATCTGTCCGTCGCTTTTTGTGAAGGATTTATGCAATGGTTTTTAGCCCGTTCAAGCCCCCAGCTGAGTTAATTCAGCGAATTTCCTCTTATAATGGTATAGCTCTGTTTAGAGGTAAATTATATATATATATATATATATATATATATATATATATATATATATATATATATATATATATATATATATATATATATATATATATATATATATATATATATATATATATATATTCTGGCTAATACGTCTGCTTTCATACGTGTAATAGCTGAATAAACAACCGTTGTTTAGTTTTAAAACAACAGGTAACAAATTTAATAATCAATTAGTATTAACAGTTTAAAATAAATGAAATGCAGGTGAATTTTATATTGGAATTAAATTTGCTCTTCACGGAGATTTAGGGTGAGGATATACTTCAGAAAATTATGTCCGGTTGCTGGTGCCTTTTTATAAGCACTTAACTGAAATAATGGGATCCTAACTGAAATAATGGGATCCTGCAGCTGTGGTTTTCGTCACTTCTTGTGATGAGGGCACTTCTTCACACAACTTGTCCAATTTAGGTGGTTTGTGTGGATTCCCTGCTTTTCACTCACAACTAGCTTCGTTCCACAAACATTTTAGACAAAATAGAAAAACAAACGCCTCTGCTAAGCTCATTTGTGGGCTGCCAATTAACAGGCGCATTCTCGTTGTCCACCAACCAATGTTAATCTCGCAGAAGGATTAAATTCCCGAGTACACAGTGTAGCTCAGGGAAGATGATTAAAAATCACCAATATTCTTCCGGGTATTATACTGGGAAAATGAGTCTGGACGGCGCGAATAATGAGTTGCCTGAGTTACAATTAACAAAGTGCATATATCTCACAAAATATTATACACTTTAGGCACATGTGATGTAATCATCAGTCGTCACTGCTCCATTCGGAGTCTGGGGTCACCTCTGCTGTCGGTTTTCCGCACGACTAGCCAAAAGAAACCACAAGCGCTTGCTGTAGTGGTTTATGAATATACTATTTTCGTATGTTGAGGTTGCCAGTCTCATATATAACCACTTAGCAATAAAAACTTGTCAAATTCACATTTGTAAAATAATTGCTACACTTACCCAAAAGTTTTGGAAATACACAATCTCCTCGCACAATTTAGAATGGACACGAGCAATTTAGGTTATATGCTCTCGAATCACTTGGTCTGGAAATTTTGAATCCCTCTTATGACGGGTGAATCTGCAAAACACTTGGTCTGGGAAAGTTTCTCTTAAGACGGGTGATCCAATTCCTTGGGTATCCAGTCCTAATATTTAAAGTCTGGTCCCTTAAGTTTTTCAGAGTTTTGTATTTTATAAAGGCGAACTTCTTTTTTAAGGTTTTAAATTTCCCAAATACTTCGATCTGTCACTTACAATATAGGAATTCTAAGTCCGATGTCTCACTGACAATGAAATTCGTTGTTTATTCCGGCCCTCAAATCAAACCTATCGAATCTCTTTAGCACTGGGTTAGGGTGTCTAATTTCAAAATATCCCCTACGTGTTTTTAAAATATTACATTTAATATTCCAAACGCGTGACCTCTTTCAAATCATGCGGTAATATTTCCGCCGGCATCTTTATGCAACTCCACACACAAATATGTGAATTATCCTGGCTAATGCCTTCCGCCAAGATTGACTACCCAGACAGACAGGGGCCAGCGGTTGCGATAATCTAATTATCACCTGTGGGTGTGAATCACCCAGACTGATTTCTCAGGCATCAAATCTGGCCTCCCTTTGTGTCGATCGAGCGAGACCATGCTTACCCAGGTGGTCACACTGATCCAGTTGATAAACGTATCACCCGCTGAGGTCAGTAATTACCCTGGCGTAACGCAACCAATCTGGGATCTGCTTCAGAGCACAATGTAAAAGATAAAGATAGTCTCATAGCAGATACTTCCGTAGGGGAGTTGAGTGTTAGAGACTTCACTCTACTGATCCAACATAGAGAGTAAAAAGAATGAACAGGCATGATTTATGCCAAATAAAAGCGTTTGGTGAGAAAAATGAAGAAAAATAAAAGATACTGCCGTAGGGCTGAAGGTCACCTTTTGGCAAGAGCGGTCGCACTGGAGAACTGAACCAGTGGCTCAAACTCAACGGTCCACCTTGACCTTCCAAGCTTGACATATGGCTCCCAGAAGCCACAAAGACAGTGGCGGCCATCCCCCGGTAACAGTCTCGACCGACTGACCAAACTATGTTGAGCGCCCCTGCAAAGCCCTGCTTTTACCTGTGACTGTCCTCCAACTTGGAATGGCACAGCTACAAACCATCCACAGCATCTCATAGTGAATGCACCAGGGTGCACGACGTGACGATCCTTTTGACCAACTAGAAGCGCTAGTGCTGACTAAATAGCTGACAAATTATGGATGTTTCCAGAAAACAGCGGTCATTTGGTGGCGGGGACTGCACAACGGTGAACCCCACTGAGGTGGTGCAACATGGTGTTGGGGCTGTCTACCCCCAGGGGGTAGGACAGACATCAGGCGAACAAGACAGCAGGGGAAAATAATACTTCCCCACCGATGATGGTACAGTGCCCACCATGCCTTGCACACCCCGCATGGAAAAAGAGGATAACTACCGGGATGAAAGAAAGTCATCACAACCCCCCACTACTCATGATGCCATGACACTAATACAACCTAAGATATACGAGCTCGGACGACGCCTCGCAAAAGGTCCGCACCAAGCAGGTCGCCCCTCGGCTGCTCCTGGCGAAAAGTGTGCTACCGAGGAGTATATTAACATTCTACAGTTAAATGTAGATGGAATAAGAACTAAATCGTTAGAATTAAAGAAACTACTAAAGGACCAGAAAGTTCACATTGCACTGATTCAAGAAACCGTTCTTAAGGACAAATCCATCAACTTCCCAAACTACACAATGTACAAATGTAATTGCCATAATAATTGTCGAGGAATCCTAACCTTGATAAGGAATGATGTACAGGCAGAGGTCGAAAGTCTTCGAACCGATGATGAAACTGACATACAACGAGTGACAGTCTGGGAAAGTGACGGACATTTCCAAATCTTTAATGTCTACAGACCACCCAGAGAAACTAATGGAATCTACTTTGATGATATCGAATACAAAAGAACAATCATAGCAGGGGATTTCAACGCTCACTCTCCACTCTGGGGATACCAGGACACCAACACCTCAGGCCAGGCAGTAGAAGAGCTATGTAACACTTCCAACCTTATAGTCCTCCAAAACGAAAGATCCCCACCAACCCTCTACCATAAAGCTAGCGGAACCAGTAGCCGACCAGACCTAACACTTGTGTCTGCAGACCTCACCAACCGGTATAAATGGAGGGTATTGGAGGACATAGGAAGCGACCACCTACCCATCCTCACCACCATCTCGCAGGGTAAAACAAAAACGGAAACCAAAAGACAGCCGAAATGGAACTATGCTCGAGCAAACTGGGAACACTACAAACTCATATCAGACCAGCTCCTCACTGAAATAGACATGAACCAAGACATTAATACCTTGAACGATCAGATTTCTACAGCCATACTGCAGGCAGCCAAACAGGCAATCCCCAAAGGCAGTCGTGTCAAATACAGCATCTTCTGGAATGAGGAATTAGAACACCTAGTACAACTAAGACGCAAGGCACGGAAAATCGCTCAGAAAAATCCTAGCCGTGGAAACAAAACCACATACAACAGACTCACTGCACAGGTTAAGCTAGCGAGCAGAAAAGCCAAAATGGAAACCTGGAAAGAAAAATGCGAAAACCTAGACCTAAATAAAGAAGGGAAGAAAGCATGGAAACTCATTGACAGCATGGCAGGGACATCCCAGAAGAGAAACCCAATCCCTATAAAACTTCCAAACAGTAACACAGCTACCTCCAACAGAGGGAAAGCACGAGTCCTAAATCGATTCTCTGCTGAAGTCAATAAAACATACAAAAGAGCCAATCTAGATAAAGCCATCAAGACACTTACAAAACGCATGCTAAAAGCACACAAGGCTGTGGACAGCATCTTTGATCAGGAATTTACGCTAGCTGAATTGCAATCCAGTCTCCTAAAGACCAAACCCAAAAAAGCACCAGGGCCAGACCAGGTTACCAACGACATGATAGTCAAACTTGGGGGAAAAGGCTTGCTGACGATCCTGGAATTCATAAACAAGACGTGGAGAAGCAGTACTGTACCTACAGGATGGAAAACGGCTAACATTATCCCAATACTCAAAAAAGATAAACCACCAAGCGAAGTCAGTAGCTACCGGCCCATTTCCCTGACTTCGTGCGTTGGGAAAATGGCAGAACGTATGATAAATGCACGCCTCTACTGGTGGTTAGAGAAAGGAAAAGCCCTCCATCCTAACCAAGCAGGATTTAGAAGAGGAAGACAGACTGTTGACCAGGTAATCCGATTGGTACAACATATTGCCGATGCTTTCCAGGATAAAAATCATGTGGCCGCAGTTTTCGTAGACCTCAAGCAGGCATATGACAGAGTATGGAGAGACGGTCTATTTTTCAAGATGCAGAAGATGGGCATAGAAGGAAGAATGTTTCGTTGGATAAAAAGATTTCCTCACAAATAGAACCATCTCCACAACGGTCAACGGAGCAACATCAGGGAAAAGAACCATCCAAGAAGGCCTCCCACAAGGCTCAGCCCTAAGCTGCACCCTCTTCCTCATATACATAAACGATCTGGCAGACTACCTTGAATTACCCAGCGCCTTGTTTGCTGATGACCTGGTCTTTTGGACAGAAGGGAAGTCCCACTTGCAACTGCAAAAGAAACTAAACCGTGCACTGGCTGCTCTAACAACCTACTGCAGCTTCTGGAAAATGGTGATCAACACGAGTAAGACAGTCTACACTATATTCACACTCAGCAACAAAACAGTAAAGAAAGAACTGGATTTAAAACTTGATGATGCAAAGCTAGCTAAAGAGAACAATCAGACTTATCTAGGGATACAGCTAGATACCAGACTCACATACAAAACACATGTTGAGTCCCTAACTGCTAAGGCCTCTAGAAGGCTAAACCTCATAAAGCGTTTGGCAAGCACTGATTGGGGATCCAATCAGAGCACCCTACGACAACTGTACTTGGGATACGTGCGCTCAGTTATGGATTACTCCCTACCCCTGCAAGCCACTGCTAGCCCAACACTCAGACTGAAACTAGACCGCATACAAAACCAGGCACTCAGATTCATCTGTGGAGGCTTGCGAACTACTCCGACCAGCGCATGTGAGATTTCCGCCAATGTGGAACCCCTAGAACTAAGGAGAGAGAGAAATCAGTCATTATCACGGCAGAAAGATTCTTGCGAGCTGACAAAGATGACCCCTGCAAAAACGTTATCGGTGACCTCAACTCCAGGTACCGAATTAAAAAGACATCTTTCACTAGAAGGTACCAAGAGCTTTCAGGGAAGCACTACATACCAGAGACTAGACTACCTACTCAAGTTGTGCCTGACCTACCACCTCACGTAGAACTAAAAAGACCAATAATACGTACAAACCTTCTACAACCCGCAAATAAAAGCCTCATACCTACGCTGCTGAAAACACTTGCTATGGAAACCATCTGTCAGTACGATGAAGACATTATCCATGCCTATACAGATGGGTCAGCTTTCAAAGCAGTAATAAATGCTGGATACGGGGCCATAATCATCCCACCCAGTACTGAAGAACCCGTCAAAATTGCAGGTCCCTGTGGTATCTGGTGCACAAACTACGAAGCCGAAGTAGTCGCCATCCAGAAAACCCTAACTAGAATTTTTGAACTCTTTGAATCAGACGAAATTGAACCAAATGATGTTGTGGTGTTCTCAGACTCGCAGGCTGCCCTCTTGGCAATAGGAAACTGGAAAACCAACTCGATCAGTACTATCCAGAAGGTTCAAGAAACATGCCACAAAATTATGAACTTGTACGGAACAGAAATATACATGCAATGGATACCTGGCCACATAAACATCACATTAAATGAAGTTGCTGATAGACTGGCAAAGAAGGGAGCAAAAATGCCACAGATTGATCACCCACTGAGTATGTTAACAGTTAAACAAATAGTCAAAAACAACTGTAAAGAAGTTTGGCTGAACACATGGGCACAGGCTAAAACAGGAAGAAGACTCTTCATTCACCAAACAGCCCAAAATAAGAAAGATGCTATGAACGATATCGAACGAAGGTACCAAACCAAAATCTTCAGATTGAGAACAGGCCACTCTACACTAAATGGCCACAGAAACAGACTAAGTTCACAAAATATAGCAAAATGTAGACACTGCCCTAACCCGTTGGAGACAGTAGAACACCACCTACTACAATGCCCTGCACTTCAGGGACTGAGACAACAACTACTACCACACAACCCATCCATAGACAATACACTGTATGGCAGCTCAGAACAGCTTATACGAACTGCGCAGTACCATATAATGGCATCAAGGTCACCAAGAGCTGACGCGCAGTGACAGTGGATCAAAGAAGAAGAAGTAGAAGAAGGGCTGAAGGTGTGAGAGATCACACAAAAGAGCATGTTCAGACGTTCTGTAACATATCTATCTATCTATCTATCTATCTATCTATCTATCTATCTATCTATCTATCTATCTATCTATCTATCTATCTATCTATCTATCTATCTATATGTATGTTTGTCTGTCTGTCTGTCCGTCCGTCTGTCTGTGAGTCCGTCCGTCTGTCTGTCTGTCTCTCTGTCCGTCCGTCTGTCCATCCGTCTGTCTGTCCGTCTGTCTATCCGTTCACCTGTCCGTCGGTCCATCTGAATATCTGTCTGTCTCTCTGTCCGTCCGTCTGACTGTCTGTCTGTCTCTCTGTCCGTCCGTCTGTCTATCCGTTCACCTGTCCGTCGGTCCATCTGAATATCTGTCTGTCTCTCTGTCCGTCGTCTGACTGTCTGCCTGTCTCTCTGTTCGTCCGTCTGTCTATCCGTTCACCTGTCCGTCCGTCCATCTGACTGTCTGTCCGTCCGTCTGTCCGTCCGTCCGTCTGTCCGTCCTTCTGTCCGTCTCTCTATCCGTTCACCTGTCTGCCCGTCCGTTCATCTGACTGTTTGTCTTCTCTGTCCGTCCGTCGGTCTATCCGTTCACCTGACCGTCAGTCCGTCTGCCCGTCCACCTGTCTGTCCGTCCGTCTGTCCTAAAGTTCATCCACCTGTCTGTCTGTCTGTCTATCAACGTCATGCAAATATTTAGCAATGCGACTATTCTTTCACTTCCAAATGTTATGTACAAATAACAAAGTGTCTACTTAACCTTTCTGTGGATCAATATTTAAGCGTCTTTAAAAGATACAGTGGGGCTTGTCAGGAACTTGTGTTATCTGTGGTGGTAAACCATCGCGTTTTGAAAGCTTCTCGTTGCATCTTTTTATTTTTCGTCTCGTGCCATCATCAGCATTATTATTTTCTTTTTTTTTTTTTGTCATGGAGCCGCCACTGCAACTAATTTCCTTGCAGAAAACCTGCACTAAAGAATTCATATTCTCTTGCAGTGATAGTTTCTGTAGTCATTTGTTATATATGGTAATGTGATCCTCCTATTAAAAGCCACCAGTCTAAGATCTCTTCATGTCTTTCTCACTTCATTTCTGTCTTCAGTTTACCTCTCCATGTGTCCCTCAGTCCCCGTTCCCCCCCCCCCTCCTTTTTCGCCGGGGACTCCAGAACACGGACTGCCTTGCAGTGCCATCAACAGATTTCCTCAATGCGTGCGCCATCCATCGCCAGCATCTACCTCTTATATCTTGTTCCACTGGCACTTCTGGCTCTTGCCGCCATTTCCGCACCGTGTTCTTGAACCATCTCATTCCCACCATTCCACGCAAGCATCAACTCAGTAACGTCTGCAACTTTTTGGACGTTACATTTGTTGCCGTCAATGTTTCAGATTTTCTGTTATCAATCAATAAATAAATACCCTTTATCTCCCCAAGGAGAATATGCCTTCAAAAAACACGTGTCTAGTCCTCCTGTCACGTGGATCAGCTCAAGATTTTTCCATGTCTTCCACATCAAGGTCATTGCTTCTTGTGGAGCATTCATTTGTGAATGAATGTCACCAAAACAGACAAAAACAAAACAAAACAAAACACAAGAAAAGTAAGAATCAAGAAATTAATATGACTAAAACAGTGTATTAGCTAATATAAAGATATAGAAAATTAAACTATTTGGTCAACTATTTAGAATGCAAAATCTGTGTACAAAATTTGCAGTTCTAGTTACACTTCTGGTTTGTATGGCTTCAGTGGTGCCTAGTTGGCAGGGCGGATAGCGTGATTCGCTTCCGTAGCTACGTGGTGATGCCGTTCGGAAGGTCCTGGGTTCGATTCTCCGGTAAGACACTCACGTCTGTTGTTTTTCTGTTGTCTAGTGTTCTATTTTTTTATTTCTCACGAGTGCCTGAAACATACCTTTATGTGTGTATTATTTATTTATTTACTGGATGGCTTCAAGTGTTGTTAGATACTGTACCTTTCTTAGTGAGCTTATTTTGCTACGCGTAACTTATGAGAATTATTTCATTGCTTGTTCCAGACGTCGTGTGTACACAAATTTACAGAGAAAATATAAACATTTAATACACCGATATTCTTGCAATAATGTTTGCAGGGCTGTTGAGTCCACTCATTATAGTAATGGCAGCCGTGTAGTGAGTAATGTAAATAGTCACGTTGCTGTCTTACACAATTTTTCAGTTAATCGCCACATTTTTCGACACAACAAATACTGCCACAGTGGCGTGAAATGTTAGAGACTTTACTATACAAGGTAAGGTAAATGATCCCGATTCACCTATTGAGGCATATCGGGAACATGGTGTTAGGCCCATATTTTCTTGACCATCGGGCACACTAGGGGCGATGTGGTCGGTATCACGCCGGCAGCCTTAACCTTCCCAGAGTTTCTCTGGTACCTAATTCATGAGGCTGGGTCGACTCCGGAGCCGTTTGCGGTAAAAAAAATCCCACCTCAACTGGGGATCGAACCATGGACCACCTAGCTAGGAAGCCAGTGCACTAACCACTGTGCTACCACGGCTCCTTTAAACTATACTAGGCCTCAGCTTTATTAGGTGGGGTGAGCGCTTCACTTCCTCGCTGCCTTTGTGCTCCCTAACTCAAGAGCAGAATCAGGTACCCATTTACAGCTGGCTAGATCGGAGTGTTTGGCAGACGCTGGAACTGGGTTGGCCATGTCCTCAGAAGAGACCCCGATGCCATCACAAGAACAGCTATGCTTTGGATCCCTGAAGGAAAACGAAAGAGAGGCCGACCAAAAACAACCTGGCGGAGGACTGTGGAGGCTGAGATGCAAAGAATGAACCAGAGTTGGGGCACTGTACGAAGGATGGCCACCGACCGAGCAAAGTGGAATCAATTTGTTGTTGCCCTATAAGACGCCACTAGGCGTGATGGCCACTGACTGCTTTGACGGTCGGCGGCTAAGGATCAAAGGAAGGAGGAGGAGATCGGAGTGTGAAGCTACTACGTTTCGAAGCCGCTAACTTTGCCTTGAGAATGAAAGAGCTCTAACCACACTGCCAAGTGATGCCCTTTGAGACTGTTACTAATTATTAAACCATCTAAACAACCTCCTACCACTGTTATGGAATCTCTTTTCTCCCCACATCTAACAAAGTCGTTAATGTTGGGTTTCAAAGGATCAACGCTCCGCTACATCCATCCCTACCAGATGTTCTTTTGCTCTCTCTCACACATACATATTCACATTTCTGTTCTTGCTGAAAATAAAGTTCCATCGTTCGTTCTCTCTAACAATCTCTCTTCTTTCGCCTTCACACAGTCTTTCTTTCTATCGCACACTAACTCTCTCTCCCTCTCTCTCTCTCGCTCTCTTTCCGTTGCTCTCCCTTCCTGTCGTTCCTTCTGCCTCACACACATTAGTACACGCTATCTCTATTTCTCTCGCACACACACACATACACTGTCTGTTTCTCTTTCCCTCCCCATACTCTCTTACCTTTTCTGCCATAAACTCTCTTTCTATCTTCCTTTCTACCGTACACTCACTGTCTTTCTTTCTCTCCCAAACACGCTGTCTCTTTCTCTCTCTCTCTCTCTCTCTCTCTCACTCGATATTTCTGTCTCTCTCCCACACTGTCTTTTCTTTCGCGTCATACATATTTACACTTACACTCTCGTTCTCTCTTGGTTTATCTCTAACACACAAACACATACACTTACTTGTTCTTTCTATTACACACGCATACACACACAAACCCCACTCTCTTTTTGTCTGTCTCTCCCACACTCTCTTAAGTACAGTGTCATACGCTATCTCTTTCTTTCTCTCACACACTCTGTTATCTTCTTCTGCGCCATGCACACTTACGCAAACGTTTTCTTTCTTTCTTTCTTCCATCTCTCTCTTTCTTGGTCTGTAAACAAACACTCTCTTTCTTTCTATCACACTCAAAAACATATTCTCTCACTCTTTCTATCACACTCACAAACACTCTCTCACTCTTTCTGTCACACACGCTCACACTCTCTCCCACTTTTTCTGACATACACTCTCTTTCCTCCTTTAACTTACGCGTCTTTCTGTCTTTTCTTCTGCCTCACACACATTTACACACACTCTCTCTCTCCCTGTTTCACACCCTCTTACTTTCTCTGTCTTTTTCTCACACACTCTTTCTGTCTCATCTACATAAACACATTCCTTTTCTTTTTTTTCTCAAAAATCCTCTCTCTCACGCCCTCTCTTTATTTCTCTCTCACGCCGTCTTTATTTCTCTCTCACGCCCTCTCTTTATTTCTCTCTCACAAACACACTCTTACTTTCTGTCTCACATATACCCTCTCTTCTCTATCTCTCTTTTTTTTATCTTTCTCATCACAAATTCTTTCAGCCGGAAACATACATAAAAATCAGCAGGTAATTTTGAAAACCAGGAAAAAAAAAATACTCGAAATGTTACACTGTCTGGTATTTCATCATACCGAATTGACCTACATTGCCTGCAGGTGCGTCAACAAAATCGTTAACAAATTGGCCGTTGTAACATTCACCATCACAGGTATCTTCACGTAGGTAATTACCACTCAGCCTGTCTTACTCGTTGACGTTTGGCGTTTGAAGTTATGGTTGCGAATTTATGTAAAATTTTTAATAAAAAAATCGATTGAACCCTTGACGTACAATTTTTCAGATCCAATTACGGTGTTATGGGGAAACGGAGCGCTGAAATGCCTGGTTTTCACGTGACTTTTGAAAATCTCACGTGGCAGAGTGAGGTTCACCGGGTGAAAATTTGTATATGATAATACGTGTATGATAAAAGGACGTGTTATTAAATTATAGATGCGTAGCGCGTTTGATTGTAACTTTGTGTTTATAGAAGACACGTGAGTGTGCGAGTGCGTGCAAGTCTATGTGTGTTTGCACGTGAGATTTGGAAATATAGGTCACTGTAAAACCACCTTAGCTAGCAGACATTGTGTGTATAAATGTAAATGTATATATATATTTATATGTTCACAAGATATTCAGAAAAGCGAGAACAATGCTGCATTGGCTGATCACGTTAACTCTAGGATCTGCCGACAACTTTTGTGAAGGATAAGGTTATCTTATAATTCGTTAGCGCGTTCAAGCCCCCAGCTGAATTAATTCAGCGAATTTCTTCTATTATTATTTAGTAGCTCTGATTGAGTGTATTTCTTCTTCTTTTTCTTCTTCTTCATTCACCCTCAGATGTCAACTTGAATAAGTTCAAAGAAAGCAGTGGTCAACTTAAGGCTGTTGATATCTCCGTAGATTTTCTCAAGGAATGGTACTAGTGATGGCCATATGCGTTTTCTCTGTTCCTCATATGTTGGGCACCTTTGAAGCAGATGTTAGGCAGTCATTTTATCGGTGCCACAGCCACACTCATCAGTAGTTCCTATCTTTAATTTGTTGAGTAGATAGTATCTCAATCTGTTTTGACCTGTGCGAATTCTGAAGATTACCACTTATTCACTTCTGCTGAGCTGGTAATATGGATCAATTTTTGTGTGGCCTGGCCACTTGTGCCTGTATCTGCGCTTGATAAAACTCTTGGCCTCCTCATATGTTATATTTGTGTCAAGATGAGGAAGCTTTCCCCTTCCTTTGCCAATCTGTCAGCCTCTTCATTTCCAGGGATGTTGCAGTGAGAAGGGATCCACTGTATTACGACTCTTTTGTATTGCTGACATAGTCTGTTAGATTTAGTGTACATGTATTTAAGAAATTGTCTGAGACAAACGGATACAACATATTCAAATTGATTAAATCAACTTTAAGTTTGGATAGACATAAATAACAAATTTAATATTCACTTAGGGTTTAACAGTTATTAAAAATTGAATATTCTTTAACAAAAATTGATTATCATCATATGATGTTAATGGGGAATTATATAAGGGGAAGTTTCACTTGGCAGCTTTTATTTGACTACTTAGCTGCCAAATAGGTTTCTGCTCCGTCTGGTGTTTTGGTTCTTCGCAGATAGGTGACTGGATTGCTCACGTTCCTGGTCAAGATTACGAGTTGCAGCACGTTCCAAGTAGAATCAGGGAGTAACTGCAAAGCTGGTCCCGCGTCTCTAAGACCCGTCTGATGATAGTGTCTAGCGTCGACTTCAGGCCACGTATACCCTCACTTGTTCCAGAAATAGTACCCTCAACTGGTACCACCAACTAGTATGGCAAAAGAAGAGAAACGAATACCCTCTGAGTATTGAGTTTCCCGACAAATACTTATGTGTCCCCATCTTTCTATTTCACCATCCCATCTATCTTCAGAATTTTTATCCTCAGAGAGAAATAATCGTAATCCCAGTGGGCAAAAAACTATCTTTACATTTAAAATAAATAGTTTTATATTTAACTTTAGTTGAAAATGTTAACAATATAGTTTGAATATGTTTACACTTACATCGGTAGGGAGCCGCAGTAGCATAGTGGTTAGTGCACTGGCTTCCTAGCTCAGGGGTCTATGATTCGATCCCCAGATGAGGTGGGATTTTTTTAGGCTGCAAACGGCTCCTGGGTCGACCCAGCCCCAACTGGGTACCAGAGCAACTCTGGGAAGGTTAAGGCGGCCGGCGTAATGCTGATCACATCACCCCTAGTGTGCCGATGGTCAAGAAAATATGGGCCTAACACCATATTCCCAATATGCCTCAATAGGCGTGTAACGGGATCCTTTACCTTTACCTTTTTTACATCGGTTGGAAATGTTGTAAACTTTCATGACATTTAGAGTGAATATGTCTTACACGTACACTGGTTGAAAAGGTTGAAACTTTCATTACATTTAGAGTGAATATGTTTTACATTTACACTGGTTAAAAAGAGTAATAATGTAACAAGTATGTTCATCATTTCTTTCATCATTCCCTGCCTGCTCCATTGTGAATACCGACCCAGTCTTCTCTTCATTTAATTATTGAGTCATTATTTTTTTATGTTTTCTTTCATCTTCAATGCACGATCGAAAAGCCGGTAAGAATACGCGGCAAATTTTCTTCTCTGTTTCCATATTCTTCTAGCGTCTAGTACTATTTTTAGATTAACGACGTCATTCTAAACCTAACCTCAGTAGCCGACACCGGTTAAAACCCGCCAAGTGGCTCGACCAATGGTGAGGGTGAACTACTTTTAGACTCATTTAAAACCAGTCTACAACCAGTCTAGGCAAAACCCCCCGTGACTTTCAACGTTGTTGGTTGGACATATATCGGACGCCAAATCACGGGACACAGCGGAATTAACGCGCTAAAATATACCGCCCACCGATGCGAAATCACTTGCATCCGAAATGCTGAGAGGGGCAAGACCTAAGGGCCAGACCTAATAGATAATAATTCTGCATCTAAATCGCCGGCTAAAGTCTCAACTCTGAGTAGTCTATGGGGGAGCCTTGCACGACATTCCAATCTGGGACGAAGAATACGGAGTCGAGCACCGTGAAGGCAGATCTAAACCATTAGAGACCCACCTGATGCAACGTCATAACGAGACAGGGCAACCAACCACGCTTCACTATCAGCCAGGGGCTGAAAAGATAAGTTCTCTGTCAAAAAAGGAATCCACCATATCAATGTTAGCAATAGCCAGTAGATGATGAGCATTTGAATTGCGAGACTTAAATCGCATACATTATACATAACTTCCATAAACACTACCATAATTCATTATCAGTTCAGTTTAACTTTATTAAACCAATTGGGTGTATATACTGTATTGTACCCCATGACTTGTTCATTCAATTATATGTTACATATTGTCTGATGTTTATGTTCTTTTAAGAATGGAGGGTGAGGGGGGGGGGGGGGGCTCGTAAAATTAATATATAATAATCCCAATAATTAGTGAACTAAGGATAATAATAACATAACTGAGAAGGGGACTACGGTAGCGAGAGACGAAATCTCCCCTGACAAACTTTTCCAGATCATGTTCTAGTTAGAAGAATTTACACTCTTGTCTCCCTTTTGCCGGTGGAGGAACCCAACAGGACTTCTTGGGCCAAATATTAATCTGAGTGAGCCATGCAAAACATTCACTTCGTTTATATATACTATTTCTAAACTTTAAATGCAGAGCTATTTAAGACAGACCCAGAGCTAGCAGCAGAACTATTAGAACCACTATTTGCACAAGTCTGGAAAACAGGGACAACACCAACAGAGTGGAGAAAAGGAATAATTGTCAAATTGCCCAAGAAGGGAGATCTTGCAGACTGCAATAATTGGAGAGGAATAACTCTTCTCTCAGTTCCCAGCAAAATACTAGGCAGGATAATTATACAGAGAATCTCAAAAGCAGTAGACCACCAACTGAGGAAAGAACAAGCAGGATTTAGAAAGAACAGAAGATGTGTAGATCATATATATTTACCCTCAGGAACATTATAGAGCAGTGCTCAGAATGGCAAAGACAGTTGTACATTAATTTCGTTGATTTTGAAAAGGCTTTTGACAGTATACATAAGGACAGTTTATGGAAAATACCGAGGGCTTATGGAATTCCAAGCTGCATAGAGTCAATCATAAAAAGCCTTTATGCCAACTTTACGTGCAGCATTGGGCAGAGCAACCTAACCTTTGAAGTGAAGACAGGAGTACGACAGGGATGCCCCTTATCAACCACTCTATTTTTAACAGTCATAGACTGGGTGATGCGCCAGACAACAGAGGGCAGTCCAAGAGGAATAAGATGGACTAAATTTTCTACATTGGAAGATCTGGAATATGCAGATGACATTGCACTGCTAGCACATTCACATCAACACATCCAGGAAAAAACGGATAGACTTAATAAGTATAGCCAGCAGGTGGGCTTGAACATCAACCTAAAGAAGACAGGGGTCATGACGCTCAATGTGAGCAGCCCTGAGCCCATATCAGTAAGGAATCAGCAACTGGAACAGACAGATGCCTTCACATACCTAGGATGCATAGTAACACCAGACGGCGGAGCAAGCAAAGACATCAACAACAGAATGAACAAAGCAAGAACAGCCTTTTTTAGTCTAAACAACATCTGGAAGTCCTCTCAATACAGCACAAGCACAAAATTAGGATTATATCAGAGCTGTGTGCTTTCTGTGCTTCTCTATGGCGCGGAGAGCTGGAGAGATACAGAGAAGGAAATGTTGAAATTGTCCTCTTTTCACACAACATGCTTAAGAAAAATTCTCCGAATCTTTTGGCCGAATATCATCACCAACCAAGATCTGCTTACTCAGAGCAAGCAAGAGGACATGCACACCATCATAGCTGGCAGACGCTGGAGCTGGGTTGGCCATGTCCCCAGAAGAGACCCCGATGCCATCACAAGAACAGCTATGCTATGGACCCCTGAAGGAAAACGAAAGAGAGGCCGACCAAAAACAACTTGGTGGAGGACTGTATAGGCTGAGATGCAAAGAATGAACCAGAGTTGGGGCACTGTACGAAGGATGGCCGCCGACCGAGCAAAGAGGAATCAATTTGTTGTTGCCCTACAAGACGCCACTAGGCGTAATGGCCACTGACTGCTTTGACGGTCGGCGGCTAAGGATCAAAGAAGAGAAGAAGAAGAAGATTTCTAAACTACTATAAGTTTCTTATCCTTCCTTCGCTACGCCACATCCATATGAGACTTGGGACTACCTCTGCTTTTTGGTTCTTTAAAAAACAAAACTCGCAAAGAGCAGACACCAGCCCTGGCAGTGGTGGTTCATGCAATCATCATTCTATATGCTGAGGATGCCAGCCTCAAATGATTTGGACATCCACTTGCGATTTTCACATATTAATCACATGTCAATATATACGTATTAGTTCACATGTTAATAATGAAAAAATATAGAATTCAAAATGTACAACTTACGCCAATTCTTAGGCTCACAGACTGCTGGCTCAGAGAAATAAAAGTACTTGTACAGTCCTCTTACACTTGGTCTGGTGTGTTTTTATTTTAACAATAAGTTCCCACTTTAACTTGTGTTTCAGTTCCCTTTGATTCCGGTTTTCCGTGTTAAAATGGTAGAGTTTTTCCTGGGCGTTTAAGTCCCGAGAATGCTCAAACAAGGTCCGGTCTGATAAATGAAAGCTGATTGTAGTTTTTTCTCTGGCAAGGTCTGGTTGTCTTCTTGGCGCGAGTGAATCTTCACAGGGTTCTACTCTGGCGGAAGTGTCAGGTTATATTGCCTGTCTTCCCCCGCATTTATTTGTTACGATGTTAAGCAGGGCTCCAATCGAAAGGGGTGTTGTGCCTTTATTCTGAGTGTCTACTACTCGTTTCACACGTGCCTGTTTTGTGGGGTAATTCAAATTATTTCCTCATGGAAGTTTCTGCGCCATACTGCAGAGGTCTTGTCTCCAAAATATGGAATGAAAACATCCAATCCTCTCTCGGCAATGTTTACAAATAACTTCTTACATCTGCCAGGACTATTACAACATTTCCGCTCAGGTGTGTCCGACTGATAAGTGCGTGTCTGTAATCTGTCTACAGACGGGTAATTTATCGCCCGGCATGCCTTAGGTAAACCCAACGCTCGGTCGCTGACCGGCCCATCTGGGTTCATGACGAATTATCACCGAGAGGAGTGTAAGATTATAGAAAGTACTAAATATCTGCTTGATAGCTGAGAAAGAATGGGGGCGACCACGGAAATTTAGTACACAAAAAAGTAACTAAATACTGCCGGAGAGGGAAAGAGATCGACCCAATATTTTTGTGACAGTTCGTTTCTTGAAGCCTGGTTCTCCTTGAGAAGCTGAATGATAACACATAATGAATGAATATAAGTGGACACTCCCAACTTGGTAAAGCAATTGGAATCTCATGAGCAGTGCTAGAGATGTCCAAGATATATTTAAATGATCAGCCGCGGGACTATCTTGTTCTACTTGTGGCTAGTGTGCTCCACCTACATTCGCTACACAGCGATGAAGAAGGGGAATGGGAAACTTTGTTTTCTTGAAATTATCGGTAGCTATAGGGTTAAGCAGTGAACTGCAATGAAAAGGTTTTTTTTTTTTTTTTTAAATAAATAACTACAGGATTTCGATATAAAAACACAGGGTAAACGTACAGCAGTAATAGCTATGCATTTTTTGGTATAAAGCTATTGGTTGCCAGGGAAACTGCGACCACATAGTATTTTAACCCTTTATTTAAATTTCGTAAAGATTTTTTATTTGTTGAGTTATGAGCAGCAAAGTTGAAATGGAAGCTCATCATTGCATTTTAAAACTTACGTCAGATTATATTTGTGATACTTTCAGTAAATTCTGAGATACAGAATTTTAAAGTTAGTATTTAAAAATAGTAATACGGTTTTCACAATTTTACAATGTTTGCATTCAATCAACATTTTGATAATCAAATCCGATACTAGTTTTATTATCTAATGGAAGGTATCTGTGCCAAGTCTGATGTTGAATGACAAAGAAATAAATAATTTATTAGAAAATTGTGTGTTGCCGGGGCCCGAAAGGGGAGCAAAGAATAGTAACACTGTTCCCTGCCATGCATCTCGTAGAAAGCGACTAAGAAGGGTTGGGCATGGGGCTGGTTACCCCACCCTGTAAAAAATTTAAACCACAAAAAACTTCAACAAACATGGACAAGTCAATTAAAGAAAATAAAACACAGCCATCCAAGATAGGGGAAGGTCCTCTCGCAGGGAGGCGTATGATGCAACACAGAGAAAGCCGAAAGGAGTCTGTGTTGCTGACTAACCTTCTTTCTTCTAGGAGAACTTCCAGATTTGGCACCTGAAATGTTCGGACATTAAACGAACAAGGGGAAGTGGCACAAGTAGCAGCAGAAATGTGGGAATATACGAGGGGCGTTCAGAAAGTAATGAACCACATCGTTTTTCTCAGTAGCTGTTTATTCAAAAAGCATGAAATTTATACACAATATACATGGATATGTCATGTAAACATCGGTATTATTCAACATAATCCCCATCAACTTGTATGGCTTTATGCCAGCGCGAAACAAGTGCATGTATTCCTAGCCCGTACCAGATTTTGTCTTGATCAAGTAGCCATTTCTTCGCTGCATGATTCACTCCTTCATCATCTTCAAACTTTGTCCCACGGAGTAAATCTTTAAGTGGACCAAATAGATGAAAATCAGAGGGTGCCATATCGGGACTATAGGGTGGATGGGGTAGTACAGTCCAACCCAATTTGGTGATTGCTTCCCGTGTTGCCAGACTTGTGTGAGGGCGCGCATTGTCGTGAAGGAGAAGCAGGTCTGTTGGATTCTTGTGCGGCCGAGCTCTGCGAAAACGTTGATTGAGTTTTTTCAATGTCTTAATGTAAGCTTGCGAATTGATTGTCTCTCCTCTTGGCATAACGTTCACAAGAACCACACCTTCAATGTCCCAAAAGACAGTGATCATGACCTTTCCAGCTGAAGGAATTGTCTTGAATTTCTTTCTTCTTGGTGATTGCGGATGATGCCACTCCATTGACTGTCTTTTTGTCTCAGGTTCAAAATGATGTGCCCAGGTTTCGTCACCTGTAACGATTTTAGCCAAAAAGTTATCTCCATCAGCATTGAAACGCTCCAACAATTCAGAAGAAATTGCTTTCCTTTGCACTCGGTGGTCATTTGTGAGACTTCGAGGAACCCATCTTGCGCAAACCTTAGAAAATCCGAAAGTTTTTATAACTGCATTTGCACTACCAATGCTGACTGACAGCTGTAAGGCCAATTGTTGAGTAGTGATTCCGCCTATCAGTAAGAATAATGCCCTCAGCGCATTTCAACATTTCGGCGTTGGTGGCTGTGGCAGGACGTCCACAGCGCGGCCGATCAAGCAGCTCCGTATCTCCACTTCCTGATTCTTTGATTCTCTGAACCCAGCAACTGACTGTACTCCTGTCGACTGCAAAACTTCCATACACATCACATAGACGCCTGTGAATATTCACAACAGTTTCCTTCTCTGCAACGAGAAATTCTATCACAATTCGCTGTTTATAACGCAAGTTGCTATCACGATCCATTTCAACGGTTTAGGGCAGCCGTATTATTTCGCCGGTTCCGATGCAATTTGAAGCACACAATTGGCACAAGCCATATTTGAAGTGTGCAAAATTTCATGCTTCTATCTTCATTATTAGCTGTGAAAAACGATGTGGTGCATTACTTTCTGAACGCGCCTCGTACAATCGAGGTTCTGGGACTGTGTGAAACAAAGTGGAAGGGGGTAGACAAGAAGAAACTCATCACAGGTGAATTGGTGCTGTCCACGGGACATGAAGACGACAGTTCACACCACAGTGAAAGAGTAGCTCTTATGTTATCTAAAGAAGCACAGAAAGCACTCATTGAATGGGAAGCTGTTGGACCCAGAATAATTACAGCTACCTTTAAAACAGCTAAAAAGAAAATAAATGTAAATGTCAACCAATGTTATGCACCAAGAAGAGTCTGTGAAAGAAGCATTTTATACTAGACTATAGGAAATTATGGGAAAAGTAAAAAGAAGAGACAAAAATCAGATTGATCATATATGCACAAACAAGAAGTTTAGATCATCATTGCAGGATGTAAGGCATATAGAGGAGCAGATGTGGCATCAGATTACCACCTTCTGATAGCCAAAGTAACAATGAAACTCAAGCGATATGCAACAATGCAAAATTATGGACAACAATTTAATGTAGGACATCTAAGAAATCAAGAAATAAGAGACAAATTTGCGGTCACAATATCCAACAAATTCCAAGTGCTCCAACAGCTGGAAGATGTAGAGAATACAGAAGACTATTGGCAGCAAATCAAAACTGTATGGAATGAGACATGTGAAGAAATACTGGGGAAAAGGGAGCGACAACAAAAAGCGTGGATAACAACAGAAACCATCAAGAAGATAAAAGACAGAAAAAACAAGAAAGCAGATTTAAACACAAGCAAAACGAAAAGTTCCAAAGCCACGGCTCAAGAAGTGTACACAGAAGCAAACAAAGAAGTAAAAAGAAGTATCAAAAGAGACAAGAGGAAGTATATTGAGGAGATGGCAAGAGAGGCAGAAGATGCTGCAGCCAAAGGAAATATGAGAGAACTGTATAACAGCTAACAGGGAAATACAAGCAAACAAGTTGCCTCATAAAAGACAAAAATGGAAAACTGCTCAGCAATATACGAGAGCAAATGAAGAGGTGGACAGAATATTTTGAGGACCTTCTCAATAGACCAGCTCCACAAAATCCCACGGACATCCAGCAAACAGAAGAAGAGCTACAAATTAACGGGGAAAGACCAACGAAGGAAGAAATAAAGAAAGCCAAAAAGCTTCTAAGAGATGGAAAAGCGTCTGGACCTGATGGCATTCCAGCAGAGGTCACCAAAGCAGATATCAACACGACTACAGAGATGTTATATAAATTATTTGGTAAAGTCTGGGAAAAGGCAGAAATACCAGCAGAATGGAAGGAAGGATATCTGGTTAAGTTGCCTGAGAAGGGAAATTTACAAGAGTGCACAAATTATAGAGGAATAATGTAACTATCAGTGACAAGAAAAGTATTAAACAGGATTATCCTTGAGAGATTAATAGAGTCCATAGACAAGAAACTGAGAGATGAACATGCAGGTTTTCGACAAAACAGATCCTGTACAGACCAGATAGCCACTTTGAGAATAATAGTTGAACAAAGTCTGGAATGGAATTCACCACTATACATCTGTTTTGTGGACTACGAAAAGGCATTTGACAGTGTAGACAGAGAATCCCGTTGGAAATTGATGAGGCATTATGGAGTTCCCCAGAAGATCATTAATTTAATAAAGAAAACATTTGAAGACATGACATGCAGAAATCTTCATGAAGGACAGCTTACAGAACCATTTGAGATAAGAACAGGAGTGCGACAGGGATGCATGTTGTCTCCATTTCTTTTTTTACTAGCAATATACTGGGTTATGAGAACATCGACAACACACAACAGAAATGGATTCCAGTGGACTCTGACTAAGCAGTTGGATGATCTGGATTTTGCTGATGACTTGGCTCTCCTGTCCAATAACCGTAATCAGATGCAGGACAAATTGAAAATACTCGATGAGAGGTCATAGCAATTGGGTCTGAAAATGCACAGGGAAAAGACAAAAATAATGAGAATAAATGCAGGTAATGATAACAGGGTTGGACTTGAAGAAACACCAATACAAGATGTAGAATCGTACACATATCTTGGAAGTAATGTAGACAAAGTTGGATGGACAGACAGTGATATCAAAATAATAATACAAAAAGCAAGAGGAGTTTTCATTGCATTGGGAAATAAATGGAGACCAAGAGAAATCGGATCCAAAACAAATTAAGAATCTTCAACTCAAATGTGAAGTCAGTCCTATTGTATGGCTCTGAGACATGGAGAACAACGAAGACAACAACCAAAAAGCTACAGACTTTCATAAATGGGTGCTTGCGTAGAATAGAGGGATTAAAATGGTATGGCAAGGTTACTAACGTGGAACTGAGGACAAGAACTAGACAAGTGCCAATGGAACAAGAGATGAGAAGAAGACGATGGCGATGGATAGGACACACACTGAGGAAACCTGTTGGCAGTTCTTGTTCTGGAACCCCCAGGGCAAGAGAGGCAGAGGTAGGCCAAGAAGCACGTGGAGAAGAGAGCTGGAAACAGAAGTGAAAATGATGAGGAAAACGTGGAAAGAACTTGAGATGATGGCACGTGACAGGATGACTTGGTATGTGTTTGTTGAAGACCTATGCTCCTTTGGGAATGGAGGGTTATGAATGAATAAGAAAATTAGTAACATAATACAAGGTCCTGAAAATGTATTGCTTTTCTTCATAGGAAAAGCACAATTTCTTTAGAGAACACTATTTGCTAAATCAAAATACACTTACTTAGAATGTGTTCTGGTAAACGATTTTGACATATTTAGATTGAGGAGAATATAAATAATCAGAACATAGACTAATAACAATTTTCATTTTTGTCCTATTTGACTTAAAAAGCACTTCCGCTCTTCCCCTTAACGAATTATCCATGTTAGATTTAGACCAGCTGTGTAATCACTGGGTTTTAGAACGCGCTCTCTGTGTGCACATCTTGACGATTTGGTTTGTGCTGAAGTGCGCTTTATACTTCGCCTGTTAGAGAAGGTTGGTGTTAACTTAACTTTCCCTACCTCCTTTTTATAATCTCTAACATTTTCTCTCTTCCTTCGCTGTAAGCAGCAAATCGTGTTTTGTAGAACGATTCTCTTCAACATTTGTCTGTCACCTCTTGCATCAAATACAAAAACATGTCTTCATTTTCATGCCTGGTGGCATAAGTGTCACGAGTGAGGTATGTAAGAGTCTGCCTGAGACGAAAACCAAGTCGGTGTGATGTCAGAGACACGACAAAGGTCTGAAATGATAGAAGAGAAATGGTGTTGATGGTGGATAGTGCGACTTATAGTTATCAAGGGCGAGAACCTATACTGACTCTCCCCTCGCCACTCAGTGGCCTTTTGTTCAGCTACTGTCACCCTGCCTCTTGCTCTACTACCAGATACGCTTTATTACACTACAGTGGATCCACCTACAACAGTACGAGTACAAGTTAAAAGTACAGGTACAGATAGGAAGGGAAATCTGATCCGTTAAGTAATTATTTATTTTATTAACAACAGTAAAAAAAACTATGGTAAAATAAGCATGAAAATCTATCACCACGTAAAAAAACCCTCAATACGATGTACGAGACACAAAAACCAAGAAGGTTAGTATAAAGATTTTGAACCCTCCAGGAAAAATAAAACAAGTTCCGCACTCCCACAATTATGGGTTGAGGGTTAAACTAATAATCCTTAGCTGAAAATCCTGAAATAAAGAGTCCTACCTACACACACTAATCCCGTTGACTTGTCCCTGTCAGCGACTCTGCTAGTAAATTTCACTAATTGTTCCGGTCCACAGTTTTCTTAAAATCTACCTTCCCCTCTATTAATTTGAGTGCACTCTACACCAAGTCCTTCTTTGTTGGGACGAGTGCGTTGATGGACTCACAGCATTGGTTGGCTGATCGCAAACGGGAACTATTTTCACCCTCTCCGTTTCCTGAACTGCTAATACATCCGTGAAATAAATGCACCCGGCTGTAAATCCAGGTACTCGAGAGTTGCGATGGAAACACTCACGATACGATAGATGCTGATGAATAAATCCACGTTCTGTGTTTTCCCACTACTAAGGTAGCAAACCTAAATAATAGTGGACGACGTAGCTTGATGGAAAAGAAAACTGGTGCCTGTGGAGCGGCGCTCCTATTACTTGGTGGTGGACGAATTTTTTATGTTTTCCAAGTAAGGGCAATCACCAATAGGCCCGTAATAGGGTGATGATAATAAGCACTACTATAGTTGGTGTGCAACCCAGCTGTACATGAGTGGTTCACTTCCCCGTTATTCCACGAAGGCAAAGTCAGGATGATGGCTCAGTGGTCTACCGTAGATGACGGGGTTTACTGTAACGAAAACATAATCAAACCCTATGATCAACTCGCTAAATTAAATCATAAACATTACAACACGGCACAACAGATAAACAGGGTAGCAATAAGTACAGATAAATATACACCTATCCCATCTCACCCTTTCAGCTGGTCAATTTTGTTCTGGGGGTTCGCAGTTTCTTCTTACTCTCTCCTGCTCACTGTCCTATCAGTTGACATCAAACAATAAGTGCAGGGCCGGCTTATTGTAGCTTTTGCGTCATGATACGAAGACTGGTTTCCCCGCGATTAACGCTGGGATGGGTTTTAGGCATGTATACAAGGCTGCCCTCCACTTCTCTCTACCTGGCGAGGCGTGACCTTAAAATCAGTCAGGTCGGCTAACCACCCCCACCCCACGGCAGATACACACTTCGCTGACCAGTCTAACTGGTAGCACTGGCGTTCGACACATTTAATAATTACATACAGCATATCACAACAATAGAAGTATGCACAAGGAAAGCATTATAAATGAGTTTTAAAATAATTAACTAATGTACAGGTGCTTACTTAAATTCAAGTTACAGGTGGGGAAAAAGTATATTTATACAATCCGCCCATGAGGCCAAAAGATTTCGATTGCTTAGGTTAAACTTTTTGTGTGTTAAAGACTCAATTACATAGTTATCCATATATAGAGGACATCGAGTATTCCTTGTAATGAACTGTATCAGACTTCAAGTCACACAACCATTTGGCTCTTATAACTAGTGGCAGCAAAAAAATCACAATTCCTTTGTCAAAAAAAAAAAAAAACTGGCTATAGCTTCAGATTTCGGGTTGAATGATTGCTGTAATGTACCACATTACTGAAACCAATTACGAAGGTGTTGCGTGATAAATTCTCGCAACATCGTTTTAATACAATATCTATTTTATAACGCAAGGGCAACAACTGCTTGAAATTTATAGTCACTTTTCTCGGTAAGCATTTGTCTTCTCGCGTTGGTATTGAATGCAGTTAAGTTTTGAGCTGTGGTCTTTTTGCGCTGGACTGCGCATGACTGGTCTTGTTTTTTGGTCGATCGTTTTCCGCCCACCACTAGTGGAGTGAGCGATTTGAATGGCGAAAGAGATGCCTCGTTGAAGAGGGGATCTCCGCTATTTTTTGTTCTGTCAGGGATGTGTAGTCCTCTTAATGGATATTTCGTTTATTCGAGATAATAAAATACATGACACCACAGTGTATAAACAAAAATGTTGTATGAAACTAAATTATAGACAAGAGTAGGCTAACAAATACAAACAAATCAAAACAAAACTAAAGAATGCGAAATAATAACGAAAACAATAAAAGAAATGGAAGATTTCTGTTGCCAATACGTAACTGCGCACCCACACATAACCATGGGTAACTCTAAGGTGAAAGAAGGTTTACCAGTTGCTTCGGCAGCTCCGTATGGTCAAAACTTTGCTCGTAGATTCCAACAAAATTTTGATAGAAAGAGTAGCGGTAATTTCTGTCAAAATCATGGAAAACAATTTCATGGTGATTCTTCTTCGAAGAATTGGAGACAACCTGATAGTACTCGTTACTATCACCCTAATAATTATAAGCATTTCAAAAGAGGATATGGTAATAGAGGTTATTCCTGCCGAAGACCTCAGAACCAAACAAATAGATGTTCGCATCAATGTGAACATGATATTAATCGTGGAAACTGGAATTCGAACCAGGATAACAATTACAATAGAGACAATAATAACTGCAGAGATAATAATAACTCTGATAACTTCAGAGGTAATAATAGTCGGGGTAGATCTCAACACAAAAAAAGAGATATCAGCAGGCTAATGCTGTACAACAGGAAACTGAGGGAGCCTGTAATCATGTTGTTGATAGTAAAAACTTTGACGCTGTCACTGGTTCTGCTTTTGACTTTGAGAGAGCAAACAAATGCCCCCAATGCAGTACTTTATTCGAACCGGGTACCATAACTACTTTGAGTTGTGGTCACCCACTTCCCGCTCTTCCTGCTTCTGTTGCGCATGACGGGAGGGGTTCTTTAATTCTACATAAGGGTCTTGTTAATGATACTCCGGTCTCACTACTTTTCGATTCCGGATGCACCACTATTGGTGTTAGACAATCGCTTGTAGATCCATCTTGTGCTACAGGAAGGGTTATTAAATGTGTCACATTTGGCGGCACTCTAGAAAAATATCCTACTGCTGTAATTCGCATTGCCACTCCTTTCTTTACTGGAGATGTGCATGCTTGTCTCTTACCTAATCCTATTGCGGACCTTATTATTGGTCGTATTCACGGAGTTAGGGAGTGTACCCCACAGCAGATTGCTGCTTGGGAAGATAATAACATGCAAGCTACAAATGCAGTAGTTACAAGAGCACAAGCTCTACAAACACCCGAAACTTCACTGAATAGTGATAATGAAGTTGATAGCCAAGATAGTCACATAGTAATCACTCGTGACTCTTTCATAAAATTGCAAGAAGAAGATCCTTCTTTAAAAAAATTCTTCGTTCTTGCGAAGAAAGGTGATCCGAATCAGGATACAAATAGAAAATCTTGGATTGCAATGAGAAACGGCGTACTTGTACGTATGGTACAAGATTCGACTACGTCGGCACATTCGCAAATTCTTGTTCCCAAGAGCATGAGAGTGCAAATATTACAACATGCTCATGACTCGCAATGTGCTGGACATATGGGTTTTTCCCGTACGAAGTCGAGAGTCCTTGCGGCTTTCTTTTGGCCTTTTGTCAATAAGGACATTCGTATTTACTGCCGATCATGCAAGGTATGCCAGGAGGTCAAATCTAGAGGACCACGACATGCTGCGCCTATCCAGGCTGCTGACATTCCTATTCGGCCGTTTCAGAAAATGGCCATAGATATTATTGGCCCTTTTAAGGTCAAGTCGGCCAGAGGACATCAGTTTATCCTTACATGTGTCGATATGTGCACACGTTGGCCAGAGGCTATTCCTCTTAAGAGCATATCTACTACAGATATCGCAGATGCTCTTTGGTTGATATTTTCTCGCTTGGGGTTCCCCAGAGAAATATTGTCAGACCATGGCACTCAACTCACATCTGACACTATGTCACAGGTAATGTCTACCTTACATATTGAACGATCTCTCAGTAGTATCTACCATCCTATGTCTAATGGGTTAGTTGAGCGTCTGAATAGAACGCTCAAGACTTTGCTTGGTAAGATAACTGAAGATCATCCTCAAGATTGGGACAGGGTTTTACCCGCGGCTCTCTTTGCCTATAGAGAAGTCCCTAATGAACACACAGGATTTTCTCCCTTCGAACTTGTCTTTGGCGCGCGTCCGCGCGGCCCTATGTCTTTATTACACGATCTCATCACTGCCGATGATATTAGCGATGAAACTCAATCCTCATATGAGTATGTCATTGCTCTTAGACAAAAGATCATTGAGGCATGTAAGCTAGCAACTGCTTCATCAGAAATTGCTAAAGAGAAGGCAAGGCAGTTTGCTAACAAGAATAGATGTCTACGACAACTTTGTCCAGGTGACAAAGCATTCGTCCTACTCCCCAGTAGGGAAAATAGACTTCTTATTGCATGGAAAGGTCCGTATGCAATAGTCTCTCGGATTTCCGATGTTGACTATGTGGTCGATATTGATGGAAAGCATAAAACTTTCCACATAAACATGCTTTCGGAATTTCACGAACGTCCGGACTATTTGCTGCCTTTTTTCCAGGCAACGGATGATGCTCCTGCACCTCACGGTCATTATTCATCCCTGTCTGTCATACAGGATGAGGAATCTACCTTCTCTGATGTTAATCTTCCCCTTCCAGTGGTTCCATTACATTCTACGGAATCTTGGAAAAACGTTTCTGTTTCTCCTAATCTTTCTGGTGACGAACATCGACAAGTCTCGTCGATGTTACAAACATTTCAAGATGTTCTCACTGACATTCCTGGACACACAGATGTCATAGAACATGACATAATTCTTACCGACAATAATCCAATTAGGGTTAGGCCTTATCCTATTCCTATACACTTTCAGTCGCAAGTGGAAAAGGAATTGGATGAAATGATTCAATTAAATATAATTGAACCATCGACTTCACCATATTCTTCTTCCATGGTTATTGTCCGGAAGAAGGATAAGAACATACGAATTTGTGTTGATTATCGCAAATTGAATCAGGTCACAAAGTTCGATGCTGAACCGATGCCTTTGTTAGAAGATCTACTGATTAGACTTTCTAATTCTAGATTCTTCACTAAACTTGACTTGTCTAAAGGTTATTGGCAAGTGCCTTTAGCAGAGCATGCCAAACCTCTTACTGCTTTTTCTACACCTAGGGGTCTATTTCAATGGAATGTTATGCCTTTTGGTCTCATGAACGCCCCTGCCACTTTCGTTCGCATGATGCGTCGAATTCTGTCACATCGTTCGGATGTCATCGCATACTTAGATGACATCTGTCTCTTCAGTGATACCTGGGAAGATCACTATTTAGGGTTATATGACTTACTGTCCACTCTACGTGAGAATAATTTGACAGCGAAACCTTCTAAAGCTTTTGTTGGTTTTGGTGAAATCTCTTTCCTGGGTCATCGTGTTGGTCATGGTCTCTTGAAGACAGAAGACCACAATACTTCCAAAATACTGAACATCTCTGTTCCTAAAACGAAGAAACAAGTTAGGAGTCTCTTAGGTTTAATTCAATTTTATGGGAGATTTATTCCAAATTTATCTTCGATCATGGCACCTCTCTCAATATTGTTGAAGAAAGGTTCGCCTAATCTGGTCCGTTGGTCTGAAGAATGCCAATCTTCACTAGACCAAATCAAGAATATATTTTCTTCTCCTCCCATCTTAAGATTACCTACTCTTGATAGGACTTTTGTTCTTCGGAGTGATGCTTCATCCACTGGGATTGGAGCAGCACTGATGCAAGAATATGCAAATACTCTGCATCCTGTTATGTACATTTCTAGAAAACTAAATGCGGCAGAGAGGAACTACTCGGTTTTAGACCGTGAGTTGTTAGCGATGGTTTGGTCAATTCTAAAGCTACAAAGATTCCTCCTGGGCGCACATTTCATTCTAGAGACTGATCAGAAAGCTCTTACAGCTATTCAGACTAAGAATTTGAAGAGTTCGAGATCCACTCGATATGCTATAGCTCTTCAACCTTTTCACTTCACGGTACGAGCTATCCGTGGTGCGGATAATGTGATGGCTGACATTTTGTCTAGATGCCCACATGACTCCAACTAATACTTCTGTCCTATATTTCCATATATTACAGAGTCATAACACACCTATATTTCTACAATAGATTAGCACATCTGTACTTACTTTATATGTACACACTATCGTGCTTTGTTGTCATCTTCTTCTGTTCGTTTTTTAAGATGATAGAGGAGGACTGAGTAGTTAATATAAGGGCCGTTAGTTTACTAAACAGCCACAATTATTAATAATGTATTGTACCTTATGAAGCATATTAGTTATTAATTAGCATTATATTGCTTGTACTTTCTCAGAATGTCATTGTTGAGCTGAGGACTTACCTTACTAGTATCAAGCATGACGAGTTCTAGATTGTGTACTTACCCTCGGAATACCAGAGCATATGTCCTGGATCGTCATGTAGTTTAACTTTACTATGTACTTATGTCATTATATGTCAAAGAATGTACTATTTAAATTTTCCTATCAGATTTGTACATCCATTTTTAAAGACAATATTAGAGTATGCTGTTTAATGATGATTATGGTAACTTGCATACGTATATTGTGTTTACATGCTAACGTGATGTGTGTTGGTGACACCTCCCCGATGTGAATATTTTTTGAGACATATTTATTTTTCTGTTGAGGTATATCCTCACCAGACACTCTATATTTAGCCTCATGTTAGGCAATTTAATTAATTATCAGCGCATAATTCGTGCGTTTTGAGCCGCTTATCGCATGCTCTTTGATATTTAAAAAAAAAAATATGTTCCACATTTTTTTTTTATCGGGAGGAGGTGGTGATATGTTGCGTGATAAATTCTCGCAACATCGTTTTAATACAATATCTATTTTATAACGCAAGGGCAACAACTGCTTGAAATTTATAGTCACTTTTCTCGGTAAGCATTTGTCTTCTCGCGTTGGTATTGAATGCAGTTAAGTTTTGAGCTGTGGTCTTTTTGCGCTGGACTGCGCATGACTGGTCTTGTTTTTTGGTCGATCGTTTTCCGCCCACCACTAGTGGAGTGAGCGATTTGAATGGCGAAAGAGATGCCTCGTTGAAGAGGGGATCTCCGCTATTTTTTGTTCTGTCAGGGATGTGTAGTCCTCTTAATGGATCTTTCGTTTATTCGAGATAATACCTCTAGTGTTTCCCACATGTCGGGAGGCGTGATATTTCTGTGCATTTCCTGAAAGCAAGGTAAATTGACTTTTCATTAACTCTATCGATTTTGGGTCGTGAGCGATTTCGATTCATAGCCTGTCTTCGAAAGTCGTCGTCACGAGATGTTTTCCCAGCTCACATGTCGCTGTATTGTACTGCATCGGTTGATGCATGTTCCAAGGACCATTACTTGCTACTTTGTTAAATGAACTAGGTTTGGAAAACCTTTATTATCTAGAGGATATTTTTGAGGACATTATTTATACTTCGGCAGACGTGTCTGTCTTGCTGAAGTCAGACTAAGGAGAGTGAACTGATCTCATACATCTGGTTATCTCCTGGCTGTTATAGAAAAGGATGGAGTTTTTCACCTGACTACATTTACAGCACTATGAAATATAACATGCATCTGACTCATCATTGTAATGCTGTCTACCGTCTATTGCTGTATTGAATGTTGCTGTGATAATGACTGTTTGATGTGCCTACATATTCGCGTAACCATTTTGTCACTGTGGCGTCCACAATAAATAATGAAGAAAAACGTCAACGGCTGTTACAAGAATCATTGACTTTATACGTCGTGAGTTTACTGACGTCCTATGTGGATTGCCCTGTTATTTTTGTATGAACATTGTTTGACTGAACACATCTGCACACTACACAAAACCAGACATGCGGATACCATCCATCATCATATGGCATCACGCATCAGAAGGCTTTGACTTATTACAAATCCCAAGCACAAATTTATTCTAATTATGAACTTGCTTACCAAGACTGTCAGAATCTCCCACTCTATAGTAGCAGGCAAGCTGGCGTCAAGTCTTCTAACTTCTCACGGCAGGAATTTTTAGGACTGAAGCAATTAGAAGCAGAAGTAGACGGTATATATATATATATATATATATATATATATCAATAGCAGGGTTGCAGATGTGCGGGCGTGGCTAACACGTGCGTAGAGAATAACGCGTAACTATTACCCAGAGAATTCTCTAAACGACAAGCTACAAAAAATTAGCGTAACAGAGTAAAGATTGTTATGCATAGAGAGTTCCAGAATTCCTGGCATCAAACATAGGGAAGTTTAAGAGACCGCCATCTCAACAGCGCATGTGTCTACGAACAAGTCGCTCATTTGCCCGGACTGCCACATAACATGACGGAACTCCAGGAACAGTTTCCTGTGTTGTGTTTACGTGCAAAATAAGAGAGAAACCGCCACTAGATGGCGTGATAAGTTCTGCACGTGGACAGCGAGGCGGCTAATCTTCCCTGGTCTCAAAGAGACAATACGGAAAGTTGAAAGCGCTTCAAAGATTACTCTGACCAACTTAAGTGACAAGGGGAGGGGACCTGTCCTAGTAAGAGTGACAGCGAGCACTCCCCCTTTTATCTTAAGAAAGAAATGAGAGTGGTAATAACAGTCAAGAAGAATTGAGGGGTGGGGATTTAGCTCCACACAGTGCCCAACAATTTCTTACTCAATTCTGTCACAATAAGTAATCATGTCTCTCCACAACTTCCTGTCTCTAGTACTGTGTATCAAATTCGCTGATGACCTCTTTCCACGCCATCATGTCAAATTGTCCAATATATTTTCCTTTTTTTGTCGTCTTCCGTCCCTTTATTTTCTTCCTTTAATCTTTCTGTTTTCACAATGTATTCCAACTTTCTTTTTCTCATTACATGCAAACATAAAGCTGGCTGTTTCTTTCTAATGTGAGGAATACGTTTTCGCTTCTTTTAGTACATCCTCAATATTCTTGTTAGCTGCCCATACTATTTTTGCCGTATCATTTCCTACTTTCTTTCATTTAATTAACTCTGTATTCATTCTTTTCAGTATTGATATTTCCCTCTTTTCTTTGCATTCAAATTATCACTGAGTTGTACCATCTTCTGTGGCTTCTAAGTAAAGGTAAAAGGTAAAGGATCCCAATACATGATGTGACAGTGTACGCCATGCTCCTCTTGCACCACCAGTCTGTATGCATTGCAAAAACTCCACCTGGAGCATTGTTCTCAAAGGATAGAGAGTTTAACATAATATGTTATAATATTTAAGCTAACTTATAACGCACAATGACAACGTGCAGCATTATTTGTCGCATTTAATCTTTTCTCTGTTGTAAGGATTAGGAGATCGTGAACTCCTGACTCTTTCCCGTAGAACAGCAGAGAAAACAGGTGTCAGGCGCAAAATGGTAGGCAAATAAATACCCTAACTTGTTCGGACAAGAACACACTAGCAGAGAAAGAGCTTTGAGATTTTAGTGTCAGGCAACTTTAACTGATTCTAAAATTATAGAAAGTGTGTTATAGGTCTGTGTGCTGGATT
Source organism: Oreohelix idahoensis (assembly GCA_024509875.1). Taxonomy (NCBI): domain Eukaryota; kingdom Metazoa; phylum Mollusca; class Gastropoda; order Stylommatophora; family Oreohelicidae; genus Oreohelix; species Oreohelix idahoensis. The sequence goes on along the minus strand of JAMPIV010003102.1, from coordinate 99,140 downwards.
AACCAGTACATGGACAAATGATAAAGTAGGAAAAATATATAGATTTTTAAAGAAAGTATTTTTGTAGAGAATAGCTGTAATAATAAATACTAGATAATATCAGCTAGTGTTAGAATAACTCGTTTTTAATAAGTATAGATAACTGGAGAGAGTATTTCGTCGAGCTATAGAGTTTTGGGATCGACTCTGTAGTGCTCCGATATACTTTGTGGTTTGCATTGGTATGACGGATTATTTGTTAAGTAGTAGAGTTTGGTGGGAGGCTCTGAATATTCCGAATAACTCCGAGGATTGTAGTGAAGTAGGAAAGAGAGATAGTGGTTCTCAAACTATTAACCAATGATCTTAACCTGCCAAGGTGAATAGTGATTCACAAGCGCCTCTTGAGTCATTGTAAGGATAATATTATTGAGCGTGTTGACGCTACAGAATATGTAATGAATATTTACCTCGTATAATGTCACGCCGTTGGTTGAGCGGTTGTAGTGAAGAAATAATGTATGATCTTGCAAACTGGCAGGCCATAGATAAATAAATAGTGGTGAATTTATTCCAGGCACTTAGCATTTGATGCCACTTGTAAGTAAACATCATGAGAACCACTGACTCACTACTTAATTATAATTACGGTAAAACTTAATGAGAAATGTTTATGGAATATTAAGAAAGATGAAATTGTTACTTTATATGAGATTTTGAGAATCAGTGTAACTTTTGAATTGATAATTTTATATCTAATAATGAGAACAACGATTCTGAAATATTTATCATGATGGAGATAAGAATATATAGATAGAGATAATTGAGAACAAGGATTCCGACGTTTGTGTAGGACAGGGTTTGATAAATACTAAGGTTAGAAACAAATGAAAATATAACTAGTAATGATGATTTTGTGTACAGTGCGTGCTTTAATTTCCACCATGTAATGTTAATAAACATTATATCATTATTGGAGTGTCGTCTGTGATTAAACTAATTATTGTTAGTGGCGTAGAAAATTGTTGTCAGTGAAATAGTTAGTTATCTTGGTGACTTTGTTAAGTGTCTTTAATGGCTTGGTATCTGCGACTGAAAGATGAACTGTGTCAACAAACTAAGGTGAGAGATAACTTTACATTATACGCAACATCACGAGCCAACAAACACCAACACGTTGCTACATTCTCATCCGGAAGAACATACCTGGGTTGAACCAGGTTGCACACTATTCTATAGATTGGTGGACATCAACATCTATGTCGTACAACCTTTCAGACCACTGAACACCACTGAACACTTACATGAACACATGCATATGTAACCTCCTTACTTAATTACTATTTAGTGAACAACCACCCGTGCCAAGTTACACCAAACATTTGTTACAAAGCCTTTGAGGCATATTGGGAATATGGTGTTAGGCCCATATTTTCTTAACCATCGGCATACTTCCCAGGGTTGCTTTGGTACCCAGTTCACGAGGCTGGGTTGACACCTCCCACCTCAACTGGGGATCGAACCATGGACCACCAAGCTCGGAAGCCAGTGCACTAACCACTGTGCTACCGCGGCTCTTGGCTTCTAAGTACATGCGATAAATCGTCACCATGGTTACACTTAAGCACCGGTTCTCAATCAGTTCACGTCAAGCTTTCATGTCCTGTGCCATTTGCTCAAAATTTTTCCACATATCCTTTAGTCCACTTAGTTCTCTTCTACATGTGTTTTTGGGTCTTCATCTATTTCTTTGACCTTGAAGATTCCAAAGCCAGGACTGCCTTGCAATGCTGTCAGCTGACTTCATCCACATTGTCGTGTTCAACGCTAAGATTTTTTTCCCCACCTTGGTTCCACTGGTATTTGACTAGTTTGTACCTTCATTTGTCCGATGGCGATCTTATAATACCATTCTAATCCTAGTATTCTGCGCAAGAACCCATTTATGAAAGTCTGTACTGTCTTGGTTGTTGTTATTTGTTGTTTCCATATTTGAGAGCCATGTAATAAGACTGTCTTGACATTTTAGCTGACGATTTTTAAATTTGTGTTGGTCTTGATTTCTTTTTATTTCCATACATTTCCCGGTGCAATGATAGCTCCTCTTGCCGTTTGTAATCTCGTTTTTATACCACTAACTGTTCCACCAACTGTCACATAATTGGGTTTGTTTTTTTTCCCTCTCCAGCTGTAGTGTTATTTTAGAGTCATTGTTTGCACTTGTCCTCCGTAATAATTCGTCTTGTCTGATTACCTGACCATCCCTGCTCCGAGAGTAGACAGGTGATGCAATATTGACTGACAGTCGTGTTGGTAAAATTCTCGTGTACCAAACATTGGGCGCGCCGACTCAACATGACGTACGCCCAGCAAGTTTATTTAGCACTGATATAGCTATTGTGATTCTCTAAATACTGTCACGAAGAGTCACAGCCCAGATGGTCAAACGAGGGTCGGTGTTTGCACAAGGACGGGGAGATAAACTTATCCGTCTGCGGAAATATTACATACAGGCACATGAAAGACGGAATGTTGTAATAGCTGCCTGGCAGAAGTGTAACAAGAACATTATTTGTGATAATGTAGGGAGTTGTAGTGCAATCATTACCGCGAATCGACGGATATAACAATTCCATATTTGGAAAGTGACCTTTTAAATAACGAGCAGAATTTTCCTATGAGGAAATATTTTGAATAGACCCCATCAAACCACACATGATTGTAACTATAGGCCGGCATTTGAGATGTAAACATAAAAACATTTCTGATTGGAGCCTGGTCTAATAGTAAACAACAACGTGCATAGGACAAAAGTTGCAAAATAACCTGACACTTTAGTCGGTTGAAAGCACTTTGAAATTCAACTCGTCAAAAGACCAGCCAGCCAGCCAGAGTAAAGAATAAGATCAGAATTCAATTTATCGGACCGAACGTTGTTAGAGCATCTAGAGGACTTATACATATCCCAGGAAAACTCTACCGTTATTAACACGGAAAACCGGAATCCTAGGAATCTGAACGTGAAGTCAGAGTGGGAGCTTATTGTAAAGTAGCACCGCAGAACACGTGGAAGAGGAATCTTATACAAGTTTCCTTAACTATGTCTCTGAGCCAGGAGTCTGTGATCCAAAAGACAATTGTTGGGGTAAGTTGTACATCTATAATTCTATTTTTTAAATTTTTAACACGTGAAACAATTTGTTTATATTGACATGTGAATATTAAAATCTGAAAACTGCTAGTGGATGTCCAAGTCATACGAGGCTGACAACCTCAGCATATAGAATGATGATTTCATGAACCACCACTGCGAGGACTTGTGACTGCTTTATGCACGCTTATTATAGAGAACCAAAAGCAGAGGCAGTCCCAAGTTCTATATGGAGCAGGGAGTGAATGATGAGAGAAATCATGTACATACTTATTATATTGTTAACCTTTTCAACCAATGTAGAGGTAAATGTAAACCTACTCAATCTATATGTAATGAAAGTTTTCCGCTAACTGGGATTAAGATTAATTGTCAGAGAGGGTAAAGTTCTAAGGTAGATGGGATGGTGGAATGAGAAGAGGGAGGCACATGTGTGGTGTCGGAAAAACTCAATACTCAAGAGGGTATTTGTTCTCCTCTTTTGTGACACTAGTCGGTGATACCAACTGAGGGTACTGTCTCTGGAACAAGTGAGAGTATAAGTGGCCTGAAGTCAGACGGGTGTTAGAAACACTGGACCAGCTTTATGATTACTCCCTGATACTTCTCGGAACGTGTCACAACTTTCAGACTTGACCAGTGACGATTGAACCAGTCATCTATCTGCAAATAACCAAACACCAGCCGGAGCAGAAACCATCAAACTATTGGCAGATAAGTAAAACTTAAAAGCTGCAAAGTTAACTGCCCATTTTTCGAAAACCATAACATCACCCAGTGATGAGTACTTTTTATAAAAGAAATATTCATTTTAAACTGTTAAACATAATTGATTATTAAATTTGTTATTACTGTATATACAAATTTAACATTGATTTAATTATTTTGAATGTACTGCACCCGAAGTCTCAGTCATCTTAAATACTCTTAAAACAGAGCTACTAAATTAAGATTTTGCTGAATTAAATCAGCTGGGGGCTTGAACGAGCTAATTATAAGATAAATAATTTATATCCATCTTCACAAAAGGTGGCGGGAAAGATACAGAGTTAACGTGCTCAGACTCATTCAGCATCGTTCTCGATTTCTTAAATATCATGTGAAGACTCCCTCGAGGTAGAAGCATTATTTTTCTTTCTATCTAAAACTCTGCCAAGAGTAATCTTGTGCGAAGGTAGACACCCTTGAAGACCCACATTAGATACTCTAAGTTTTGGCCCCTGTTGGACCACTACTGCAGAGCAAAGGTGGGGCAATCCGTGACACCAACTTTGTCTATTCCGCTGCCAAGATATACAGGTTGGCCCAAAAGTCTGGATCCTTATGAAATTAGCCTTATAAAAATGTTTTCTCTCTTCTAACTTAAATAATTGTGAGAATCCCTGTCTTGCGTGGAACAAGCTCTGTGCAAGAAAATGTAGATCATGATTGTTTTAAATGTGCAAACCCTCTTCCAAGACGTGGGTAGGGTTTTTGGATTTATGTCAGACTAACTTAAAGCGTACGACGAGCAGAACACCATTAGCTACCTGCCGTCTCTGAGGGAAAAAAAGGGAAGAATATGGCCACGATAGTTTCAGGCTTGCCATAAAAGTCGACTACTATGAAGATGTACATGGGACTGGCAGCCTTTTCATGTAAAAGGAAGTGCTACAAAAGCCACCATTGCAAAAGCATGTGAGGAGTATTTCCGCAACATTTTTCTGCAAGGGAAGACCTTATGCTTTCTTGCGGAGGTAAGGAGAAGAAGGAAGATGAGAAGAGGAAAAATGCAGGGGTGGAGGAGCAGGAGAAGAAACAGGAGATGGAAGAGGAGGTAAGGAGGAAGAAGTAGGAGAATAACAAATAGGTGGAGGAGGAGATGAAGAAAGATAATAGTAAGAAGTAGGAGGGGGAGAACACAAATGGGAAAAAGAAATATGAAGAGTAAGAGAAGAAGGTGGAGGAGGAGAGGAACGGGGAATAAGAAGAAGAAGGAGAAGGAAGGGAATAAGAAGAAGTAAAAGTAGGTGAAGACGGTGGAGGAGGAGCAGAAGAATGGGAATAAGAAGAAGGAAATGGAGGGAAAAACGTGAAGGTGTAGAAAAAGAAAGGGAATTAGAAAAACTAGGAAAACGAGAGAAGAAGAACAAGAAGTAAGAAAAGAAGAAGAAGTAAGAAATGAAGAAGAAGTAAGAAAAGAAGAAGAAGTAAGAAAAGAAGAAGAAGAAGAAGCAGAAGAAGAAGAAGAAGAAGAAGAAGAAGAAGAAGAAGAAGAAGAAGAAGAAGAAGAAGAAGAAGAAGAAGAAGAAGAAGAAGTAAGAAAAGAAGTGGAAGAAGAAAAAGTAAGAAAAAAAGAAGAAGTAAGAAAAGAAGAAGAAGTAAGAAAAGAAAAGAAGTAAGAAAAGATGAAGAAGAAGAAGAAGAAGAAGAAGAAGAAGAAGAAGAAGAAGAAGAAGAAGAAGAAGAAGAAGAAGAAGAAGAAGAAGAAGAAGAAGAAGAAGAAGAAGAAGAAGAAGAAGAAGAAGAAGAAGAAGAAGAAGAAGAAGAAGAAGAAGAAGAAGAAGAAGAAGAAGAAGAAGAAGAAGAAGAAGAAGAAGAAGAAGAGGAAGAAGAAGAAGAAGAAGAAGAAGAAGAAGAAGAAGAAGAAGAAGAAGAAGAAGAAGAAGAAGGAGGAGAAGAAGAGTGAGGAAGAGAAGGAATAAGGCTGAAGACTCAAAAGAGTAATAAGAAGAAGAAAAGGAAGAAGAAGGCAACGGAGAAGGAGTCCTGAAAAAAGGAGATGAAGAAAAATGAACAGAAGGAAGAAGCAAGAGGATTATTAAGATGAGTGGAAGGCCATGCCCAATGTTCACACACGTGATCATCACCTCCATTCGTTTGGGAAGGACATGTTCCAACAGCTCTAGAAACAACGAAAAGAGGGATACCCGAAGAAGCACCGAACAAACAATATTCAAAAACGGATAGGAGATCGTAGTAGAAACATAGATACTTGAATAACGCTGAGAAATATGCTGAGAAATTTGCTAACAAATACAATCAAAAAGTATCCAGTGCAAAGTGGCCCCCAAATGACTACTAAGATCGGCAAGGCACATATTCGATCGTTGCATTTTACTGTGACATTCATCAACCCTCTCCTGTGCCGTTCTTTTTTTTTCTTTCTCACCTGCTCTTTATCCTATGTTTTCGCTCTCATCGACAAAGGTAAACTTCGCCACTCACAGCACGGTTAACTTGACCGCATGACATGTTATCCTTCGTTAGCGGGTCAGACATCGTTAACTAGACGAATTAAAAGTCTACCTATAGCGACCTGTTTGATCAACCGTCAACACAAGACGCAATATTGGGATTTAACAGTGTAATCTTCTTTACCCAAGATGGCATCTGGAGACAAACCCAGATTTGTGTCGGAGAATGTAGATAACAAATGTTTGAATTGTAGACAGGACTCGCAGATTATTATCACAAAACAATGGCCCCTCGGGTTTTCCAACATGGACACCAGATGGTATTTTACGGTAATGTGTTAACTTTGCCATTTTGCAAAGCCAAGCTAGTGGTAAACAGAAGCACGAGGAGCAACATAATCGCTTCAGCCAAAACTCTGTGGTGGTAAACAATTACGAGAAAAGAACATCTTGGGGGAGATTTTCAGGGATAGATTGGTGATGTGGTGAATTTGGTAAACATGACAGGTGACACGGAGTTTGCAAGACCTTGTATGGCCAGGAAGTATACAGACGAGTTTGAAAATAACATTTATGGGGAGTATCTTATGAGTCATTTAGTAATGTTCTACATATCGGTGGGGGAAACCCCTACCAAAATCATTCGCTTTTATGTGTTAGTTTGGCATTTAAAAAATTAACTAAACTACTTCTGATTGAATCTTTTCTCAAAGAAGAAACATGTGTGTAGGAGCAAAAATTTCGCTCATAATCTACAGCATTTAAGACTTAGGTACTACATTTCCAATTTCATCAAGAAGAAACCACAGACAGCCAGGAACACGGAATATTAGGATCCCAGTATCGGACTTGCCAATGGACTGGAAGTAAATTCTAAAGATACAAGGAGTAACCCCAGAGGCATCACTTTGCGCACTAAGTTCCTAGATCCTATTTCAAGTACACCCAGTTAGACACCTAACTCACTTGAAGATCTACGGCATCTTAAACTGCTGCCCGACATATTGCTAGTGTTTTCTGTGCATTACGTCTGTGGATTTAATTCTTAACCCAAAACGTATTGGGTTAAGTTGTGATGTGTACATTTTATCATTTTAAATTTAACATTGGACATGTAATTGTTATTGTTATACAGAATTGACATCATTGCACTCCGGGCAAACCCATAGGTGTTCAGTCTCCATCAGTATATGTCGAAGAGTGTGAATGGTAACTGTTCCTGTAGCTCGCTGGTTGTAAACACGACGGATGCTTCCTCTCATACGTCCATCTCTACTAGCCTTACGTTTGATGCCACATTCCAACAGTCTTAACCTTGATGATTCATCTATTGCAGTGTCATTCTCTAACAGGCGATCATTAATGGTTCTCAGTATATCTCCCTTATCCATATCTAGTGTCCCCACTATGGGTGCTCTTGATGCTAGTTTGTCAGCTCTTTCCTTACCACATACACCAGCATGAGCAGGACAGTATACCCACACCAGCTCTTGAAGACTGGAAGCTTCTATGAATGTTTTCCATTCATACCGCAACCAACCACTTTGAACCTTCCGAAGCATGGACTGAGAGTCTGACACAATGATGGCCTTTGTTAATAAAGTTTCAGTTATCCACCTTAAGGCTGCAGTAACAGCCTCGACTTCCATTCTCATGCTGGAAGTTGTTATCTTGTAAGCACCGCTATGTTCATCGACGATTCTCCCCTGCACCCGAGCAGAGAAGCCCCAACCGGATTTCTCACCACGGATCACAGAACCATATGTGTACACAATGGCATCATTATCCCCGGAATGATCATGTATCAGTTGATTAATTTCAAATTCTGCTTTTAAATTCCCTCTGTAGCGAAAGGTTTTTCGGACGTGATGATAGTGGCAGAGAAGAAGTAGAATCTCTCTCCAGAAAGTATGAAGTCCCAGTGCCAGAGAAGGGCACTGGTATCACCATTGAGTTACGGCTGTGAATACTCTGAGCTGGACAATAGATTTTAGGCTTCAGAAGTATAATGTGCCACTTTCTCTATAGTAACTCTATGTGATAATATAATTAAATTAGAAAAAGTAACTCAAAATTTAACAGTTAAAAATTTACCAAGTCAAATGAGTGCAATTTCATAATTTATCATATACATCTATATATCCTTGTAATGAGAAACGGGTGTTGGAAAATGGTAAAATGTATGATGATTTATATTTACAAATTAAAATAAATAATAGAAAAAAATGTTGGATGAATCTTCCAATGAAATTATAGTCTGTCACAGTATGTTTTGTATATCTTGCTATCTAGTCTGTAGCTGTTATCATCATCGACCATCGCTTTAGAAACTGCTCACAGTGTTTGTTGGATGGGATACAGAAAAACTCATCTTGTGTTTGTTCGAGGTTCCTGAGACACACTGATGATCAGGAAGACTTTCCTTCAGCCCGCCCTATAACTACGGGGGACTAAGGTGTTGAAGATTGTTTGACCACTAGTCTTCAGTTAGCAGGATCAAAGGTCCTCAAGTCTTTAGTTTAACCTCGATCACGAACTCGATCATGAGCTCAATCAGGAATGATCATAAACTTGATCAGGAACGATCATAAAACCTGGAACAAAAGGTAATAGGTGGCCATGGTGTTCCAACAATCTCACCAACTTCTGCTGTTCATGAGGCAACCATGTCTTCAGTGATTGTATATAAATGAATGAATCATGGTAGTTTGTTACAGAGATAGCATGATAAGATAATGTCCACTGTGCAGAAAATAACAAAATACATTAATAAATCACATGTTATGTTACATGGGTAAGATATAACCTTTGCCTTCCACTTATGGATGCCAAGTCACTTATGTACTTGCTGGTATGTCGTATGCTTCCAGGCAAGAACTAGTCATGATATATTTGGCTAACCAATTAATGGTTATGCTTCCTGACAATGCCGGTGGAGGTTATCTCTGGTTAGCGTCATTCCCTTTTTATTATGTCTGATACAATCAAATCGTAAACAAAATCTGAAATAAATTGATATTAGTCACACATATCTTTAATAAACTTACATACCCTCTTAGGATTAATAAGCGCATGGTGAGGTTGTATTGGTTGAAGTCTATCTGCTCTGAATGCAGCGTGAAAAAAGAAATTTTCTTGCAGATATTGTCTTCCGGTATCTCACTCTGGCTTCTGGATTTGGTGTGTGTGATTTTAAACGCGCCGCTGTGTCCTTATATTTGGGCGACTCTCTCGTACGAGAAAGCACCGTCTGAAGTCCGCTAAGTTTTCGTTTAATCTCTTAATTGGAGGCGATCTGTGCTTTTTCTGTACTTGTTTTCTCTTCTTGTCACTACACACTTATCTCTTTCCTTCCTTCCTATGTATCCTTTCATTTCCCCCATATAAGGCTTTCATTCTATCCAAGTTTTATCGAAATCCGTTTAGGTATGTAGTTATAATAAATTTTTAAAGATTATGAGCTAACTTTTAGCAGATGTGATGACGATGAAAAATATCAATTATTTTTAAAACTATTTACATTTGAATGATATCTTTTTGGATATCATTCATACTCTATCTCCTTTGGTGAATTATTATTATTTAAATGTCTTACAACCAACTTGCTCTTTTAGATTTAGATTCTCTTTCCAGTTAATGCAAACTTTTAAGGTTGGCCATGTTTCATATATTCGCTATTTCCTACCTTCTTCAATGTTGGTCGGCTAGACGAAGTGCAAATTTTTCAGCCACTTTCAAACTACAAAGCAAGACCCGCCGCGTTGTCCCTGCGCTGTGTGTGTGTGTGTGTGGGTGTGTGTGTGTGTGTCGCGTTACACATTTTTTCACAAACAAAGCAAGTGGTACCAAATCTCGCTACAGAGCCCTCTTCTTTAAAACAGTGCGTGCACGGTTAACTTTTTGGTAACACATGCTGCAGTTCCTCCTTACTTTTCTGTCTCTCTATATCTCCTTTGATATAATGACAACTTAAAAAATCGGATCCAAGATTGTCCCGTGTTGGAATGTATCTCACGTTGAACGAATATGGAGATAAAAGTAAACTCCACCTTAAAAGTCGTGAATTTAATTTTTTTGACCCCGCTAAAAACATCAAAGGCTGGTGATCGCTTTCCACAATGAAATGTTTCCCGTAAAGAAAAGGGGCGAATTTGTTGATCGACCAGACCAAAGCGAGGCATTTACGTTCGACCGTAGAATAATTTCTTTCAGCTGTATTTAACTTTCTACTGGCAAAAGCAACTGGTAGTAGCATATGTGGCGGTGTGTCTGCCCGCTGTAGTAATGTTGCTCCGATGCCTACATTGCTAGCATCCGTTCTTAGTACGAATTCTTGTGTGAGATCGGGAAGGGCAAGGATAGGTTTATTTGTCAGCTTATATTTCAACTCTGTATAAGCATTTTCACACTGCGCGGTCCACTGTATTTTATCTGGCTTTCCTTTCTTGGTTAAGTCGGTTAATGGCGCGCACAATGAGTTAAAAATGGGGTATATATTTCTGATAGAAACCGCACAGTGACACAAAGGATCTTACGTCCTTCTTAGTTTGTGGTTTGGTGCTTTTCTCTTTTTCTCTACATTCTTTGGGTCCGGAGACATTTGCCCTGTAGAGATAGTATGACCTAAAAATTCAAGTTTCTCACATCCAATATGACACTTAGTTAGACGTACTGTCAATCCCGTTTCTCCCAGTCTACTTAACAACATGGAGAGCGCACTATGTGTTCCTCGAATGTAGTGGTAGCAATCAGAATATCATCCATGAAGTGAGTGATATAAGGATTTTGTAATGGTTCCAATAATTTCCTCATCATTCTGGAGAAGATACTTGGAGCATTCTTTTAACCAAATGGGAGTACATTAAACTCGTAATGTCCATCCGGTGTACTAAAGGCTAACAGTTTCCTAACTTCTGATTTCACTGGTATTTGGTAGTATCCCTTGCTTAGATCCACTTTGGAAAAATACCGAGCCTTACTCAATGTAGCAAACGACTGATTGGTGTCAGGTAATTGGTCTACCTGAGATTCAGTGATAGCATTTAGTTTCCTATAGTCAATGCATAACCTGTGTTTACCACTAGGCTTCCTTAATAGCACCACACTTGAGCTGTAGGGAAATTCAGACTTTGAAATAATTTTCTCTTTTAAGAGATAGTCAATCTCATCCTTGAGTGCCTGCCCTTTTGTATGAGGTATAGGGTATGTCCGCATACAAACTGGTGTAGGGTCAGTAATCGTCATGTCATACTCTAACAAATTAGTACACCCAGGCGTATCTGTGTGTACATCAGCATGGATTTCTAACACCTCCTGAACATTTTTCCTCTGCTCAAGAGTTAAATGTTCACTCACATTAACCTGAGCATAGCTTTCTGTAGTTGTTAGGGCGTATTCCATGGAGGAAATTGGTTCATCTTGCATTTCTGTTGCAATGGCCAGGGTCATGATATGTGCAAGTTCTGATGCTTCCCTGTCATAGTACTTTTTAAGAAGGTTGACATGATACACATTCTCCTTTCCTTTTTTGTCAATCTTATAATTGGTCCTGAAAAGACTTTCCAATATGACGCAGGGACCCTGCCATCCAATCTGCAATTTATTATTGCTGCTGGGCAACAGTAACAGAACCTTTTTTCTACCTCAAGTTCCCTATCTTTTGCTGTTTTATTACAGTAAGCAGCCTGCTTCCTCCTGGCCGGTTTCAAGTTATCATTGGCCAGTTTCCAACTTGTTTTCAATCAAGATGTCAACTCGTGACGTATTGGTATGAATAAGTTACGGTTTCTTCTGCTTTTTCATCAGTCCATGTCCGCAACAATGCTTCCACTGGACCTTTAATTGGTCGTATAAACAACAACGTAGCTGGAGCCAATCCTGTGGAGTTATGTGGGACTTCCCTATATGCAAATAGTGCAAAGGGTAAGTATGTGTCCCAAGTTTCAGGTTTCTCACTACATAACTTTCTAAGGATTGAAATGAGCGTGCCATTGAACCGCTTGTGGTGGATTTGATGTTATGAATTGTTGTAGGTATTATTATATTTGTATTAAATGAGATTAGCTATGAAGGTCCCTGAATTTACCCAATAGTATTGTGAACTTTTAAGGGTACCTTTCAGCTACCACCCCTTTTATCTCATTCAAAATGTATTTATTATTTTATTAAATGACTTCGTTTAGTGTCTAGGGTTATGAATGTAGAGTGTAATGTACAAAAAGCAACAAACATACAAACAAATAATTTATTATTCACAACAGCACACAGTACTACCACAATAACATACAAACGACACTTTAAAAGGCTATCTTATTTAAGACTGAGGTTGAAATTTGTGTAAATATGATTTTTACAATTTTATTATCCTGATTCTAATTTATTTGGAATCAGGATTGACAATTTAAAATAGAAATCAAAATAATCAATTACATCAGTCAAATAGCACAATAGGTCCTCTGTCCATACTTAAAAATATTATTCTCATATACGTCTGTAGTGTTCTCCTACTTTAAGGAAATACTGGTAGTACCACTAGGTTGTTGTTTGAAATCATACCCTTTTAGTAATGTTTGTTTCTATCTGTCACTTGTGGAACTACTAAATCTGTGTCCCAGCTTTATTCACTGTCACTTTTTATATTTCTTCTTTAATTCTGTAGTTGAGCTCTCAGGTGCCAAACGAGAATTTATCTTTGCAGTAGAATATAGGTTGAACCTTTCCTCTGCTCGCTTGACAATCTGTTCCCTGTTTGATAGGCAAGGGCCACTAGCATGGGCTCGCAGTAAACTGGCAGAGTCCTGAATCAATCAGTTTTCAAGCGTTTGGTACCACATTAACGTCAGTACCCAGGACCTCTGAAATGTGAAGGTATGCATCCTTCTTAATATCTAGCATACACTAAATTCCACAGTTAAGGACATGTACATTACAAACAAACAAAAAGGGTCATATCCTTATACAAACCTATGCCACCATTTTCTTTTGATGTGACAATGTACACCAGTATTCCTTTCCCTACTAGTTACAATGCCACTGCAATTCCAGCTGTAATCTCTTCCATATAATAGGATAGGTGTTATGCTCCTTTATGACAATCATACATATTCTTGTAGTTTTACACCTCTCTGACAGTCTATCACATGGTGGATCAATCTTTAAGCTTTGCCTCATGTTTGCTATAGACCCACTCATGTCCAGACATATATTATTATTTCACATTCAATTTTTATATAAAATACAGATTAATAAATGTCAACCTTACCACAATTTCTTCACTGAAATACACAGAGACGATGACTGACACAGTTTCGATCTGTATTGTTGTCCAGGCTGCCCAGAAATGGTATTTTAAAGCACAGCCTGATCTAATCTATCACTGGTGAAAATTTTTCTAGAAATGGCGTCCCCCCTAACGCTTATTCTGACAATATCGATTCAGTTGGCCAATCACTCTTAATTTTACAAGGGTAAACAGTCTTTCAAAAAATATCATTCAATCCTTTCTACTATACTAGGCTATTTATGTTTATTCAAAGGTCAGCCAATAATATTTCGTCTCACTTCAAATGCCACCCAATCGGATTCACTGTACCATCCTAGCCTATCTGTCACCTACCTTTTCCCCAAAAAATATGCGATCCAATCTAAGCAGATATGACTTGACCTGACAGTATCTCTGATCTCTATGTATGGTTTTATCATTATTTGATTAGTTAAGGGACTATTTAGATAACTAATAACATATTCTTGGTCAGCAAGTCTTCAAGTACACGAATCTACGATTTTTAAGGGGCTATGTGGGTTGGTTCAAAATTCTATCTTTTTTTTCTATGTTAGTTGTTTATTTTTAAACTACCTCTCGTTCACTCTTTTTCCATGTAATATCAAGCTGAATACGAGAGCTTAGGTCATTCATAATAAGAGCTAAACATGTTTACATGACAGTAGTGTATACATTTCTAACTTTTTCATTGTATTTGGGGAACCCCTAAGGCAAGGCTTGCCACTGTGCTACAGTTGGCTTTTAGTTTAAAATCAATGCGAAACGAATTAGCATTTCATCTATCCTTGCCCCTCCTCGTTCCACAATGCATTTTAGGCTAATATTTTCTTAGAACTAGGAAAAGTGGTTGTTTATGTCAAGGACGAATTTGAAAAATTGGGTACCGTTTTGTTCGGCTATTCGTTAGCAAATAATAATCTGAAGGCGTAGGCCAGTCAAGGTCAAAATATATGCATTTCTTTTCTTGGTCCTATTGAGGGATCCAACAATATCCACGGCAACACGTTCGAAGGGCGTTCCCATAATGGGCATTTCTTTCAGTGTTGCTGGTGCAGTCGTATGTTTAAGGAGCTACTCTTTGGCATTCTGGACAGGATCTCACATACCTCTTTATGTCCTCTGTGATCCCTAGCCAAAAGTAGTGGCAGGCTATCCGTTGTCCAGTGGCCCCTATTCCCATATGTCCTAGCTTCATAACCTGCTCCCTGTATGATTTTGGCACTACAAGCTGTCCATGTCCTTTAGGTCCTGTTCCAGCTTTTCTATATAGTAGGCCATTTTATATATATAATTCTCCTTTCTCTGGAAAGTTATGGCTTTTAGGTAATGTGCTAAAGCAAGGCTTCAATGTACTGTCAGAAGTTTGAGCCTTTCTCATCTGTTCTGGATGAGTTTTGATGATAGTGTCCTCCTCTTTCCTAGAGCTTGCCCTGGTCTGGACTATTGCCATCATCATCATGTGACGTATTCTTTCCAGAACGTTGTCTCCATTACAGCTGCTCTGAACGCATCACGATTCTGGGCAAGTCGACCTGCATCAGCCAAAGACAAGTTCAGACTCTCTGTGATGTCCTGGGTCCACCGTCGTCTAGGTCGACCCCTTCCCCTTTTTCCAGGGACCATGCCTTCCATCACTGTTTTTTCCAGGCTATTATGTCTTTTTATATGACCGAAAAATTTCAGCTTCCATATTGCGATGGTATTTAGGAGCCAATGTTCCTGTACGTTTAGTGAGTGCAGTACTTCTCTGTTGGTCTTTTTTTCTGTCCAGGGTATTCTCAACATCCTTCTGTAGCATTTCATTTCAAATGATGTAATCTTTTTTGCAACTGTTTTATTGAGTGTCCAAGTCTCGCAGCCGTATGTTGCCACTGGGAATATACATGCTCTGATCAGTTGTAACTTTGTTTCTTTGCTTGTGCCTTGCCATAGGTTTTTCATCTGTATTAGTTTATGTGAAGCAATTGCAAGCTATTGCCATCACTATGGGTCTTATAGGTTCTCATAGAAAGACATATCTACATCCCAGTATTAATGGGTAGATAAGGTTGTCCATCACTGCTGCTTTGATCTCTCCTTCCACGTAGCGAGATCTTATGTTGATTCGGGCTATGGGCAGTGTCATGGTTCCTGCTCCCTTGACTGGTCCTCTGATTTCCACGGTTTCTGTGGTTATCTGTTCAGGACGCACTAGAGAAGAGCACACTACTGAGTCAAAGTCCAAGCCTGTATCATATAACCACAGTACTTGGGTGCCATTCAAGGTCACGTCCTCACAGACATGGGGATGATGAAGGTTTTCCTGACTATCTGCGAGGTCCTTTCTTCCCTTGTTCCCTGTTGTAAGGCATGCAGCGTGATGAGGAGGGTTTTTTCGTCTGCATTCCGCAGTATTGTGGTTACTCATTTTGCAAGATTTACACCACTTTCCTTCCTTTCTTGAAGGTTTCTTATCTGATCCTAGAGGATTTTTGTCCTTATAATCAGTTCTTTGTTTGTTCTTGTTGGAATTGTCCCTGTGTTCATAGTTAGTATGGTTTTGTGGAGGTTTGAAGTTTTTAAATAAACATCGTATTAAACTCCCCTCAACCCCTGAGATAGCTTAAGGCTCCATTTTTCCTTGTCCAATCCATAGGTAGAGGCCAATCTCTCATATCTATTCAGGTACGACTCAATGGCGTCCTCCTTTTCAATAAATGGATCCAGGTGGAAACTCATGGCTCCATTGGCCGTGCTCTGGTTGGAGCTACTCTCAGAGTGAGGTGAGCTAGCACCATGATTGCTAGCTGCTCCCTGGAGTTTAAGTTCCTTTAAACTTAACTCATGAGCTCTTTGTAACCTTTTTTCCTTCAGCTTCTGCTTCTAATCTTGTGGCTTCTCTCTCAGCTTCTAAGCTTTTGGCTTCTCTTTCTGCTTCTAATCTTTTGGTTTCTCTTCCTGCTTCTATTCTTTTGTCCTCTCTGTCCATATGTTTGTCCACTTCCTTTGTGACATACTGGATAAGATCACCACCTGACATGCCCAGCTCTTTTCCCATCTGCATGATCGCAGTCCTAAACTTCACCATTTCAGCCATGATGCTTGCTTACCAGAGGGTATATAATTTTACCTTCACTAACCAACTAACGTAATTAAAATTAATTAATTACTTTGAACAAAACAAATCCTTAAAACCTTGTGAGCGTCTCCTATTTACTTCGTACTTAATGGTACTATTATTACGAAAAAATTTCTAAGTTTTAGAAATTTTCAAAAAAAATTATTATTGCAAACTATCTGTGGCTCAAGATAGAAGAATACATAGATTATGGCTCAGGAAAAAAAAAATATCCCGCGAAAGATCCCCCAGTGTTAAAGTTAGTTGCTTATCCTTTACAGGACGTGGCAATCAACCCCAGCTTTTATAGGCTGTGATTTTTCTAGGCAATTTTTTTTTCATTCAGTAGTTTGCCATTGCTTTCTGAACGATACAGCGCTTATACCATTGTTAAAAATCCACACAAAGCGATCTGCTACCAAACCGCCTGCAGCAGGTTTCGAACCTGGTATATCTGGATTATGAAACTGCGTTCATATCCATTAGGTGTAGCTAAAGGTTTTTCTGATGTGATGATAGTGGTAGAGAAGAAGTAGAATCTCTCTCCAGAAAGTATGAAGTCCCAGTGCCAGAGAAGGGCACTGGTATCACCATTGAGTTACGGCTGTGAATACTCTGAGCTGGACAATAGATTTAGGCTTCAGAAGTATAATGTGCCACTTTCGCGAAAGTAACCCTATGTGATAATATAATTAAATTAGAAAAAGTAACTCAAAATTTAACAGTTAAAAATTTACCAAGTCAAATGAGTGCAATTTCATAATTTATTATGTACATCTATATATCCTTGTAATGAGAAATGCATGATTATTTATATTTACAAATTAAAATAAATAATAGAAAAAAATGTTGGATGAATCTTCCAATGAAATTATAATCTGTCACAGTATGTTTTGTATATCTTGCTATCTAATCTGTAGCTGTTATCATCATCGACCATCGCTTTAGAAACTGCTCACAGTGTTTGTTGGATGGGATACAGAAAAACTCATCTTGTGTTTGTTCGAGGTTCCTGAGACACACTGATGATCAGGAAGACTTTCCTTCAGCCCGCCCTATAACTACGGGGGACTAAGGTGTTGAAGATTGTTTGACCACTAGTCTTCAGTTAGCAGGATCAAAGGTCCTCAAGTCTTTAGTTTAACCTCGATCAAGAACTCGATCATGAGCTCGATCAGGAACGATCATAAACTTGATCAGGAACGATCATAAAACCTGGAACAAAAGGTAATAGGTGGCCATGGTGTTCCAACAATCTCACCAACTTCTGCTGTTCATGAGGCAACCATGTCTTCAGTGATTGTATATAAATGAATGAATCATGGTAGTTTGTTACAGAGATAGCATGATAAGATAATGTCCACTGTGCAGAAAATAACAAAATACATTAATAAATCACATGTTATGTTACATGGGTAAGATATAACCTTTGCCTTCCACTTATGGATGCCAAGTCACTTATGTACTTGCTGGTATGTCGTAAGCTTCCAGGCAAGAACTAGCCATGATATATTTGGCTAACCAATTAATGGTTATGCTTCCTGACAATGCCGGTGGAGGTTATCTCTGGTTAGCATCATTCCCTTTTTGTTATGTCTGATACAATCAAATCGTAAACAAAATCTGAAATAAATTGATATTAGTCACACATATCTTTAATAAACTTGCATACCCTCTTAGGATTAATAAGCGCATGGTGAGGCTGTATTGGTTGAAGTCTATCTGCCCTGCATGTAGCGTGAAAAAAAGAACTTTTCTTGCAGATACTGTCTTCCAGTTTCTCACTCTGGCTTCTGGATTTGGTGTGTGTGATTTTAAACGCGCCGCTGTGTCCTTATATTTGGGCGACTCTCTCGTACGAGAAAGCACCGTCTGAAATCCGCTAAGTGTTCGTTTAGTCTCTTAATTGGAGGCGATCTGTGCTTTTTCTGTACTTGTTTTCTCTTCTTCTCACTACACACTTATCTCTTTCCTTCCTTCCTAGGTATCCTTTCATTTCCTCTGTATCAGGCTTTCCTTCTATCCAGGTTTTATCGAAATCCGTTTAGGTATGAAGTTATAATAAATTTTTAAAGATTATGAGCTAACTTTTAGCAGATGTGATGACGATGAAAAATATCAATTATTTTTAAAACTATTTACATTTGAGTAATATCCTTTTGGATATCATTCATACTCTATCTCCTTCAGTGAATTATTATTACTTAAATGTCTTACAATCAGGATTGCTCTTGTAGATTTAGATTCTCTTTCCAGTTAATGCAAACTTTTAAGGTTGGCCATGTTTCATATATTCGCTATTTCCTACCTTCTTCAATATTGGTCGGCTAGACGAAGTGCAAATTTTTCAGCCACTTTCAAACTTCAAAGCAAGACCCGCCGCGTTGTCCCTTCGCTGTGTGTGTGTGTGTTTGTGTGTCGCGTTACACATTTTTTCACAAACAAAGCAAGTGGTACCAAATCTCGCTACACCCTCAATTTCAACTCTCTCTGCCAAGGCTGATGATGACTCGCTACACCCCCATGACATCAATTTTGTCATACTCGCATATAGGCTTTTGCTTTGGCCATTGCATATCTGGATTTAATCGACAGCAATTGAAGCATATACCTCATTGTCACAATGGGGTTATCTCGCGTACAGACCAAGACTATGCGCATCCCTTCATTCTGAATGCGTACGGGACCAAAAGATGCAGCAATAGAGAATGCAGTCAGCGACCCATAGCTTGACTGCTTGCATCAGGGTCAGCGAACCAGAGCTGACCAAGACCGTACTCCACCTCCACGTGGTGGTCCTGGAAACAGTCTGCAGCAGTGCAGTCTGGCTGAGCGAGTACGTATCGCAGAGGGAAGGCAAACCCGGTCCCAAAAAATACCATGCTGAAGTCGGATGTGTCGACCGAAAAATGCAGATATCACAGCTACGGCGTAAACAGACACAGCGCAACCACCGTCCTTTTCAGGACGAACGAGCAAGAAGAAGAAGAATGCATACTAGTCATTCACATTGTGTAACTGACAGCGTGTATTCCCAGCCCATACTCAATGACCGATATGACTAGCTGTTGATAAAGACATGTATAAATTGCTAATGGATGTACATTTGTACATTGGGCTGGTAACCTCATCACTTAAAATGACTTAACTCATGAACCACCACTGCAAGAGCTTGTGACTGCTTCGTGCGGGTCTCTTCACAAGAAGCCAACAGCAGAAGTGGTCCCAGGTTCCATAAAAAGCAGGGAGTGGGTGATGATATCATGGTGTATATATTTATTTTACTAAAATTTAATACGTTTTATATGCATATATGCAGAAAATATTACACTGATCGTCTTCCACAGGCCAAAAGCAATTTCATGTAACTCAATGGGTTTAGATTGGATGTTCATGAATAACGGAGGAAATTCTGAGATAGATGAGATGGTGGATGGAAATGGAAGTCGCCTGACGTTTAAATCAGAAGATCCGATACGTAAAGAAGGGATTTGTTTCCTCTCATTTGCGGTACAAGTTGCCAGCAGCCATCGTCTGCATCAGACGGGTCATGAAGACACTTACCTTGACAACTAAAGTAATTACCCCGGCTTAGCTGCAAGGGACATGCTACTGCCACATTAATTGACTTCAGAAGAGAAGAAACAGTAAAAAGTACATCTGGGAATCAGCAGTGAAGGCACCCAACATCAATGACAAAACATTATCAACACCTCGCCAGATA
Organism: Oreohelix idahoensis; assembly: GCA_024509875.1. Classification (NCBI taxonomy): domain Eukaryota; kingdom Metazoa; phylum Mollusca; class Gastropoda; order Stylommatophora; family Oreohelicidae; genus Oreohelix; species Oreohelix idahoensis. The sequence goes on along the minus strand of JAMPIV010003102.1, from coordinate 78,731 downwards.
AATACAAAGGTACTGCACAGTATGTGAACTCTGTAAATTTTCCACCCAAATCATCTCGTGATGATAAAATGTGATTTTTTTCTTTCCCTTGTCAAAACAACTTTATTTATTTTACCTTGTAAACCAATAACTGTTTATTAAACCTGTGTATATGTATATATTCATCTTTAATCATTATTGAGTGAATCTAAACGCTTAGGACTCAGTTTCAAAAAATACACAACCATAGAGAGCAAATAAATTAATAGTTTGCTGAATCACCTTCAGCTGAGGGCTCAGAAAATACGAGTCAATAATTTTCCTCACAAAAGAGGCAGAGAATAATAAGTTCATGACGGCTTAGGTGATCTTAATTGTTATGCTTGCCATTCTGTAGTATTTATGTGAAGCTCCTTTAAATAGAAGCATCATTCTTCGATTTACATCTTTGACAGGAGTAATTTTGAGTGAAGGTTGATACCTTTTAAAATCCTCATTCTTTTACTCGGAGTTTGGTCATTTGTGGACTACTACTGTAGAGCAGGGGAGACTATCCCGCAATGTCAGAGAAATATTAGGTCCATCTCTTTTCCTCTCCAGCAGTTTTTAGTTACTTTTTTGTGTACTAATTTTCCGTGGTCGCCCCTTTTCTTTCTCTGCTATCAAGCAGATATTTAGTACGTTCATATCATCCCACACTCCTCTCAGTGATAATTCGTCATGAACCCAGGTGTAATTTTGTTAAGTTTTACTAGTTAAGTAGCAATTGCATTTTTTGTGTAGCTTTTTAAACAGACATCTCGCTCAGAATGGCCGAGTCCCAAAATCTTCACACTTTTTACCTGAATGTCGCTAAGGATCTGGGCATGGCCGGTCAAACTCTGACAGATTTTGTGATTAGTTCGGTTAAAGCCGAACAAGTGAAAGCAGCTAAAAGGGAAGAGAAAGCCGCGGAATGCCAGGAAAGGAAATTGGCGATGGAACACGAAAATGCCAGAGCAGAGAAGGAAGCCGAAGAGAGAAAAAAAGAGAGGACATTCCAGGAAAGAAAGGAACAGGCCGACAGAGCCATTAGATTAAAAGTATTAGAGATCGAAGGAAGAAAGATAGAATCTAGTTCTAGCGCTGGTGTATCTGGTAGTTCTCAGGGTAGCGATGGGGGAAACATCTCGCAGGCGGTGGCCCCTAGTGCGACATCTTTTCAACTAGATGTGTATTCCGAGGCTTCTGAAGAAATAGACATCTATCTCTCGAGGTTTGAATACTTACCAGCTACCTATGGCTTGGAGAGGAAGAGGTGCAACATGAAGCTATCCCAGAGGGGATCTGCTTATGATGTATTTCTCAAAATGCCCACGGAATACCAGAACAACTGCGACATGTTGAAGAAGGCTTTACTTCAGCGTTTTCCGCTGAACGCAGAGACTTTTCGTAGCAAGTTCCGTGAGGCTAAGAGGCAGAAAGAGGAGTCGTTTAAACAATTTGCTACCAGGCTAGAAACATACCTGGAGAAGTGGGGATCCCTCAGCATCTTTGATGAATCTTATGAAGGGCTGAAGGAAATGGTTATCGTGGAGCGGTTCAAAGATTCGCTCACCCCTGACATGAGACGGTTCCTGGTGGAGCACGGGGCCGACACTCTTGAGCAGGTGATGTGATATGCTGACAGGTATCAAAGGGCCCAGGCATAAGTCAGGAAGCGCGGCCACGATAGTCGCCCACACCCAATAGATCGTCCATCTACGTAGGTGCAAACAACGAAACACACAACACACCAAACGGCCCAACAACAACTACAGGACAGCACCAGGCAGAAACAGAGCAATTCAGCCCAGGGAACGGGAAGTCGATGGTGCAAGGTGCGCACAACTGACAAACATTTCACATCGGATAGTAAGAGGTCGAAAACAGGCCCTTATAATGTCGCGTGTCTGCTCACGGGGTCGAAAGGGAACCATGACCTCTAGACATACTAACAAGACCCCAGTCATCCCCCTATTAGTGAAAAAGTAACTGTTGATAACCAAATAATACGTTGCTTATATGATCCGGGCTTAGGATATTCAGTTCTAGTTTTACCATCATTGGCGAAGGCCCACCGGCACACTGGTGAAACTGTAGAGATACAGGGGCCACGGTAGAGCATAGAGCCTATGATTCTTCCGGTGGCGGAAATTTATGTTGTAACCCGATTTGTGCGAGGAATAATCAATGCCGCAGTTTTAGACGATTTAGTCTACACTCTCATTTTAGGGAGGAAATATGTATACCTTGGGGATCCTTCACAGAAACCCAGGTCGACACAAGAGAGAGAACCCATGAAACGTCCAGCGGCCCATGAGCTGTCATCTCTAACCAGCCCCAACGTATCGGAGCTGAAGAAGGCGAAAAGGGAAGATAAAACCATAAAGTCTTGTTTTAGTAGGTTGTATGGAAACTACTCCCATACTCCTTAGGGAGCCTATTATAGGAAGAAACGTTTGGTTTACCGGAGGGTCGGGAACAAGAGAAAGTTAGTTGTCCCACTCCCATATAGAATCCGCCTGATGCAGCAATTGCATAAACCTCATTTGCAACCTCATTGAGGTACACTTACTTTATTACGTCATGTTTTCCTAAAATACTTCTGGCCAGACATGCAACGAGATATTCGACAGTATGTGCACGATTGCTCGGACTGCCATAGCCTGGGAAACCAGAAGGGTGAAAACCATAAATTAGCTACGAGGAAGGTGAAGGAGCAGAGCACACACCTCCCAAACTTGGAGAGCTTTGACTTTAACTCCCCACTTCTTTTGAGCTTAATAGAGCTGAAAAGAGCGCAAAAATGTGATGTAACTTTAGTTCCCTGCTCTGAACAACGGCACACAACACAGGCCCATACTTCGGCTGGAACATTTTTCCACGAGGTTGAAATTCTGTTTAAAAGAACGAGACCTGGGGACCGACAAATCGTCGTGCCACTCCCATTAAGATCTCAAATTATGAGAGCTGGACATGTATCGCTCTCAGGAGCACACATGTCAGTTGGCAAAACGATGCGCAATATAACCGCACATCACTTTTGGCCAAGGCAAAGAGTGGACATACGGCAATACGTCCAAAATTGTATCCACTGCCGGCCGATTGACCCCGTAAAGAGAAATGAGCGACCAAGTGGACAGTAAGATCCACGGAAAAGTGACCGCCCCAAAGCTGGATATTGTACAAATATCTTAGGATAGCGGGTGTGTCACGGAATCATAGGGTCGATCTCGTTTCCTCTCCGGCAGTATTTAGTTACTTTTTTGTGTACTAAATTTCCGTGGTCGCCCCCATTCTTTCTCTGCTATCAAGCAGATATTTAGTACTTTCTATAATCTTACACTCCTCTCGGTGATAATTCGTCATGAACACAGATGGGCCGGTCAGCGACCGCGCGTTGGGTTTACCTTAGGCGTGCCGGGCGATAAATTACCCGTCTGTAGACAGATTACAGACACGCACTTATCAGTCGGACACACCTGAGCGGAAATGTTGTAATAGTCCTGGCAGATGTAAGAAGTTATTTGTAAACATTGCCGAGAGAGGATCGGATGTTATCATTCCATATTTTGGAGACAAGACCTCTGCAGTATCACGCAGAAACTTCCATGAGGAAATAATTTGAATTACCCCACAAAACATGCATGTTTGAAACGATTGGCAGATACTCGGAATGAAGGCACAACACCCCTTCCGATTGGAGCACTGCTTAACATCGTAACAAACAAATGCGGGGGAAGACAGGCAATATAACCTGACACTTCAGCCAGAGTAGAACACTGTGAAAATTCGCTCGCGCCAAAAAGATAACTAGACCTTGCCAGAGTAAATACTAAAATCAGCTTTCATTTATCAGACCGGATCTTGTTTGAGCATTCTCAGGACTTAAAAGCCCAGGAAAAACTCTAACATTTTAACACGGAAAACTGGAATCTGAGGGAACTGAAATACAAGTCAAAGTGGGAACCTATTGTTAAAGTAACAACACCTCAGACCAAGTGTATGAGGCTTCTTAGGGTGCTTTTATTTTTCTGAGCCAGCAGTCTGTGAGCCTAAAGATTGACGTAAGTTGTACAATTTGAATTCTATATTTTTTCATTATTGACATGGGAACTAAAACGTATATATTGACATGTGAAGATTAATATGTGAGAACTGCTAATGTTTGTCCAAGTCATTTGAAGCTGGCAACTGCAGCAAATAGAATGATGATTTCATGATTCACCACTGCCAGGGCTGATGACTGATTTATTGCGAGTTTCTTATAAAGAACCAAAAGCAAAGGTAGTCCCAAGTTCCATATGGAGCAGGGAGGGAATGATGAATGTAATGATGTACATACTTGTTATATTACTAATGTTTTCAACCAGTGTAAATGTAAAACATATTCACTCTAAATTTAATAAAAGTTTCAACCTTTTCAACCGGTGTAGACGTAAAACATATTCACTCTAAATGTAATGAATGTTTCAACCTTTTCAACTAGTGTACATGTGAAACATTCATAACCCTCCACTCCCAAAGGAGCATAGGCCTTCAACAAACACATGCCAAGTCCTGCTGTCACGTGCCATCATCTCAAGTTCTTTCCATGTTCTCCTCATCATTTTCACCTCTGTTTCCAATTCTCTTCTCCATGTACTTCTTGGTCTTCCTCTGCCTCTCTTGCCCTGGGGGTTCCAGAACAAGGACTGCCTTGTAATGTTATCAACAGGTTTCCTCAGTGTGTGTCCTATCCATCGCCATCGTCTTCTTCTCATTTCTTGTTCCACTGGCACTTGTCTAGTTCTTGTCATCAGTTCCACGTTGGTAACCTTGTCATACCATTTTAATCCCTCTATTCTACGCAAGCACCCATTTATGAAAGTCTGTACAACTTTTTTCAGGTTGTTGTCTTACCCTTTTGTTCTCCATGTCTCTGAGCCATGGAAATGTTGTAATAGGACTGAAGAGGTTATTTGTAAAACACATTTTTCATTCCAGTTGAAGATTCTTATTTTCGTGTTGGATCCTATTTCTCTTGATCTCCATATATTTCCCAATGCAATGAAAGCTCCTCTTGCCTTTTGTATTCTTATTTTGATATCGCTGTCTGTCCCTCCAACTTTGTCTATATTACTGCCAAGATATGTGTATGATTCTACATCTTGTATTGGTGTTTCTTCAAGTTCAACCCTGTTATCATTACCTGCATTTATTCGCATTATTTTTGTCTTTTCCCTGTGTATTTTCAGACCCAATTGCTGTGACCTCTCATCGAGTGTTTTCAATTTGTCCTGCATCTGATTACGGCTATGGGACAGAAGAGCCAAGTCATCAGCAAAATCCAGATCATCCAACTGCTTAGTCAGAGTCCACTGGATTCCATTTCTGTTGTGTGTTGTCGATGATCTCATAACCCAATCTATTGCCAGCCAGAAAAGAAATGGAGACAAGAGGCATCCCTGTCGCACTCCTGTTCTTATCCCAAACGGTTCTGTAAGCTGTCCTTCGTGAAGAACTCTGCATGTCATGTCTTCATATGTTTTCTTTATTAAATTAATGATCTTCAGGGGAACTCCATAATGCCTCAACATATTCACACTAAATGTAATGAAAGTTTACAACCTTTCAAACCGATGCAAATGTAAACATGTTCAAACTATAGTGTTAACCTTTTCATGTAAAGTTAGATGTAAAACTATTCATTTTAAATGTAAAGATAGTTTTCGCTCACGGGGATTAAGATTAATTCTCAGAGAGGGTAAAAAGTATGAAGATAGATGGGATGGTGGAATAGGAAGATGGGGACACATAAGAATGGGTGTATAAACTCAATACTCAGAGGGTAATCATTTCTATTCTTTTGCCATGCTAGTAGGTGGTACCAGTTGAGGGGACTATTACTGAAACAAGTGAGGGTATAAGTGGCCTGAAGTCGATGCTAGACACAATCATCAGACGGGTCTTAGAGACGCGGGACCAGCTTTGCAGTTACTCCCTGATTCTACTTGGAACGTGCTGCAACTCTTAATCTTGACCAGGAACGTGAGCAATCCAGTTACCTATCTGCAAAGAACCAAAACACCAGCGGGAGCAGAAAACTCGTTGGCAGCTAAGTAGTCAAATAAAAGCTGCCATGTGAAACCTCCCCTTATATAACTCCCCGTTAACATCATATGATGATGATCAATTTCTGTTAACAAATATTCAATTTTTAATAACTGTTAAAACCTAAGTGATAAATTTGTTACTTATATCTATCCAAATTTAAAGTTGTTTAATCATTGTTAATGTGTTGTATCCGTATGTCTCAGACAATTTCTTAAATACACTCAGAGCTACTAAATAATAATAAGAGGAAATTCGCTGAATTAACTCAGCTGGGGGCTTGAACGAGCTGTTATAAGATTACATAATCCTTCACAAAAGTTGACGGCAGATCCTAGAGTTAACGTGCTCAGCCAATGCAGCATTGTTCTCGATTTTCTCAATATCTGGTGGACACACCCTTGAGGTAGAAACATCATTATCATTCTATCTACAACTGTGCCAAGAGTAATCTTGTGCAAAGGTAGACACCTTTGAAGACCCACATTAGTTACTCTTGAGTTTTGTCCACTGTTGATCACTTCTGCAGAGCTAAGGGGATGCAACCCGTGACACGCCACACAATTTAAAAAAAAGCGTAATTTTAAAAATTGCCTGGTATGAAAGAAATATGTGTAGGTAAACGAGTAACACATATAAAGGTAAACGAGGAATGTATGCAAGGATAGAAGATACATTTATATGAAGATAAACGATGAAGTTATGTGAAGATAAATGATAAATATGTGTGAAGACAAACGATACTTAAACGTGAAAAAAAACGATTAATAATACATCGTCGCCTTATAACTGCTTTATTACATCTCCACTTCAGCTGGTATTGGGGAAAATGCGTTCAAAATTGTTGGGTTCTGCGTGAAAAGAAGGATATATCACATTAACATGAAATTGTGCATGATGATTCAAACTTTTGACTGTTAGATATTGTGTAAGATGATAGATTAAACTATAATATGTTGATAAATGACCTCTGGTCAATTTTGGCCAAAAGTGGAGATGGAATAAAACAAGGCGACGAGATAAACGATAAATATATATAAAGATAAGCTATAAATACATGTAATGATAAACGATTAATATATTTGAAGATAAACGGTAACTAATATGAAGACAAAAGCTAAATATGTGAAGATAAATTATAAACAAATATGTAGACCAACGATAAATATATGTGAAGTTAAACAATAAATATTTGTAAAGTTAAACGATAAATAAATGTGATGATTATAAATATGTATGAAGACATATAGATGTCAGCTGTCGTCCTGGGAAAACGCTCAGTACAAGATAACAAGGAAGAATGTATAACAGCAAAATATACAGACATCACCTTCAAAGAATTATCCCAAAAGCTCCAGAGATCTCCTACAGCCTCACGACCTTATAAAGAAGGAAGCTCGAAGGAATGTCGTGTGCGTTTAGTTTGTCTTATCGCGCGGTCTCCTCTGTGAGAAGGTCCAATACTTAGCCCCAGACATGAACGTCACTATACAATCACACAATAGGATATACCCTTCATTTAGTTGTAGGGTATAGCTTCTTTATTGCTCACGTAAAGAAATTATTGTGCAACATAAATAAAGATGAAAACAAATTAAATCAATAATATGCCCAGATAATAAACGAGTATCTTTTGTGAACAGCTGCGGTCATGTCCTACGAATGCAAAACAACAGAATACCACTACAGGCGCTCACTTGGGTTCCTGAGGGTAAGAAGAAAAAAGGAAGACCAAAAGAAACGCTCAGAAGAACAATAATAAGAGAAGGAAGAACGTTGGGCCTAAATAATGTGCAAGAGCTAAGAGGAGTGGCGTCACAACGAACAACCTGGAGAGCACTGGTTTCTGCCTTATGCGCCGTGTTTGGTGCTTAAAGAATTTATTATTATTATTATTAATTAATATAACATCTCAGAACAAATACAAAGGGGAAGAAGCACTTTCAATGCATTGAGGAAAACATGAAAATCAGCAGAAATCAAGTCCAACACAGAAATAAGAATTTTCAACTCACATGTCAAGGACATTATGTTGTATAGCTGTCAAGCATGTAGAAAAAAAAAAAAAAAAAAAAAAACAAGCAAGAAGTTACAGACTTTAATAAAAGGACGCTTGCGAAGGATTAAAATGAAATGACAAGATCACCAATGTGAAACTGACGACTGTGGTGGTTTTTGATGTTATGCAATGTTGTTGTTCTGTAGTACTATTGTACTGAATGAGGTCAGCTGTGAAGGTCCCTGATTATAACAAAGTTTGGGTTGAGTATATCAGGACACCTTTCTGCTACCACCTTATGACCTCAATCAGACCTATTCTTGACTAGTATGTATGATAGCTACGTTTAATGTCTAGGGTTATGCAAGTGTGGTGTGATGGTAATTAATTACACAAACACACACACAAACACCAATATTAATCTATGTGATCAAATCAACCAACACCGGTTGTTAAAAGTTAGTAATATACAATTTTTATCTTTAACTTTATTAGTCCTATACCTAAGATTCTTTTGGTTAGGACTGTCAAATCACATGAGATCAATTTAAATATATACATAAATAATAGGCATACTTAATTAACTAAAAGAGGACAATTTGTCCTTAATCATATATATATGGTACTTTTTATGGTATTGTAAAATTTTCTAGCTATTTCTACAGTGTTATGAGCTGGCTGGTTGGGGTGTTAACATCACGCCCAGTCTTTGTCACAGTGTTTCTTTTCTCTGGATACACTTTACTACTTGACAGATAGTCTTTATTTATAGTTCCTTTTCAAGATTATGAAGTGGAAAAGTTGATAAATTCTCCTCGTGCCAGGGCTTGTTTACTTAACTGACACTGGAGGATTGAACATAGATGTATGATCTGCCAACAGCCACTGTTGATCTTGTCCCAAAAGAAATAAGGTAGGCCGCGAGTACCTCTATCTCTGCTGGAGTAACTTTTTCACACAGGAATCTGGCACCTGACTAGTGCCAGACAAAAACCCTGTAACATGAAAATTAGGTTCTGTCTTAGCATAATACCTAATCCACCAATTTTACAAACAATACAATGTTTAATCTAAAAGACCTGGATCAGATCTCTCTGACCAACTCAGCACATCTCCATAAAATGAGGTAACACTTTGTACAAGTTTTCATATTCCTCTCCCTAATGTCTGCAACGCCTCTGCCATTCTCAATGATCTTTTTCCATACAATGTGATAGGTGATGTGATTCCTGGTGACAACCTATAAATATTTTACTACTACCTCTCTGGTAGCTTGATAACATGATGGAGAAACAAATAGGCTTGTATAAGTCTACTAATGACTTCTTTACTTACAGTCGTAATGTTTTCTTCATTACCCAAGTCAAACAACATAATTAATAGTATAAATAATGTTAATAATTTCGGTCTTACCACAATTCAAAGAATACACACACAGGAACGTTGAATTAGCACAACCTCAGATGTACTGCTTGCTGGACTATGGCGCCCTTATACTTTTTATTACTTATATCTATATTCAAGGCACGACACACTTCTCAGCTCTCAAGCGTCCTGCTTCTACGAACAGTCTTCGTGTAAATGGCACCGAGTCTTCAACTTTCCCAGTAATCTAAACGGTTTCGACCAATGAGATCTAACTACTAAGTTTGTCAATTCAAATTTTTAAATCTAAGGTCCAATTTCAGTCCAATGTTAGTGTACTTCTGTCGGTCTGTCCGTCCGAACTTGGCATTCGTCAAAAATAGACTTGGTTTTGGCCTAACTCTACAAAAAAAATATTCAGTTTGAGCCATCCCATAATTTCTTTCCCCCTTTCAAACTCCGCTCCAAATCATATTACATTTTCCTCTCAGTCCTAACGTTCCCCTCTTTTGGACTTTGCCCTACCCTCTCATGCCTCTTTTCAACAACTCGTGCAAAAATACGTTACCGATAGCGAATGTCAGAACACCAGTGTGTTTGTCACTGTGTCTGTGACTATCTAGTATTATGACCATATCTTGGCTGTTAGTTGGACTATAGGGTAAATGAAAACATATTTTTTTGTCAGGAGACACTATGGCACCCGAATATATAAGTTTTATGAGCCTGTGTATAATGGTTCGAAATTCCATAATTTTTTCCATGTTAGTCTTCAATAATATTGAAATCTATAAACTACCCCCCGTTCACTTCTTTCTACCGCTATTTTCAAACTAAAAACGATAGTCTCCCGTATTACGTCAGAAATACGTCAGTTTTATAAGAGCTAAGGTTGTTTGCGTGACCCAATTGCCGAACATATTTTGAATTTGTGTCGTATTTTCAAACGGCTAACGACACTATCGCGTTTTCGCTAGGTTTTACATTCAAACCACGCGTGCAGATGGTATCATTTTTCTGTCTCTCCCCTCTTTCACTCCGTCTGAACGAGTAGTCTTTTCGTGTCATGTTATAAATAGTTTTTCAAGAACACTAGAAAACGATGGTACCATCTTTTTCACAATACTATCTGCTAAAATCAACGCGCTTGCGGCGTGGGTGAAGACGAAACTTCATAACTCCACTATTTTCATTTCTACCTTATTTTTATACTTATAATTAATAATTCTATCGGTGTTTCAATGTACATCATCACAACGACAAGATCTAGATATATACCAGTGGAACACAAGGTAAGGATTATCTGCTGGCTTTGGACAAGACGTACGCTGAGGTAAACAGCTTATAGCATGACACGACAGTCCTTGTTATGTGATTCCCAAGATACACGAAAAATTGAGAGAGATGAAAAGTACACGGAGAAAGGTCATAGAGGCAGACTTAAAATGGATAAATAAGATACGAAAGTGATCGTCCACAAATGACGTCACTCAATGTTTGCCATTTTAACAACTTCCTCTCCTCTATCTCCCTATTGTCACAAAAATCCAGACCCCCCCCCCCCCCTTTTCTTTTTAGGTGACGTAACAAATCTCTTAATCCCGCCGCCACCCCCCCCCCCCTTTTTTTGTTTTTATTGTAAGTGAAATAGTGTTTAATTAATCAGATTTTTACGAGACAGCACCCAACCTTTGCCCTACTCTGCTAAACTCATTTGCAAACCTCGCTCCCCTTCCCCCCTCCCCCAAATCTTTTTAAAAATAACCTATACACCTGCCCATTATTCCCACTTTCAACGTGCTAAACGGTTCTGATCTCATTGACCTATTGTTATGATTATGGTAACTTATAATTGCTTCATTTTTTGTAATCTAACTTTAACTAACAGTACAGTTATTTAGTCTGCATTTTTTAAAAGGTGCCTATTACATTATATTAAAAAAAAAAAAAAGAAGGAATATATCATTAAAAACAATTGAAACCAGTGAAAGATTATAACTTGTTATCCTATATTTTAGCTGAGATCATAATATTAAAATAAGTCGTCCAAGAGAGAGAGAGAGTCATTAATTATTGCCATTAAAAGTTGATAATGAGAATTGTGGTATATACAAAAATCATTTATTTGTGTGACGTCACACTTTGTGTCATCCACCTACCCTATCGTCACAACATTTTGAACCCATCCCCCCTCCCCCGCGTGTCGTCATTTGTGGACTATTCCAAATGGCCTTGAACGGATGGCAATGGATTGGAGGGCTTGGGGGTCAACTCGTTGGAGGCACATGCTAAATAGGAAGATGAAGGGTAATAAAAAAAATGATAATGTTGCTGCAAATCTAAAAGTGACGCACTACACGTTAAGATGCCTCAAAGATGAGTTGATCAGTCTACAGATGCTGGATAAGTACAAACAACATTCATATTGAGTGTGACGCTCCTCCGTTATTATCACCATTAGCCTTTTCACTCCCTATGGAGAACTGAGCCACCACTCAGTGCCGGACTAAAGCAACTGAAGGCCCTGGGCTAGAAGACTTGGGAGGCCCAAACTTAATAGCATCTGATTATGAGAAAAAAAACCTCGTTCTCTTCTTTATCCACACAATGAAAGTAGAACATTTTTGAAATTTTAACAAACTTTACTAAACAATAAGTGCGTATTTGTGTAACTGTTATGCAGTCATACGTGTTTAATGTTACTAGCAACTATAGCAACTATGCTTATATAGTAGAATCAAGAATGTGTGATTTGGTCACTTCCATCAATGTATTCCTGAATTTTGGATTTCTGCGTAAACATTTTTGGCTTAGGTACGCTCCTGATTTTTATCATTACAAAAGGAATAAAATTAATGGTGAATTTTTGAATTTTTTTTTTTTTGGCAGGAGGCAGAGCCCTCCCCCCCCCCCCCCCCCCCCACCCCACCCCAGAATTATGAGGCCCTGGGCTGCAGCCTGCTCAGTCCATATGTAAATCCAGCACTGCAACCACTGCGTCTGGTCCTCTTGCTGGTAACTCGCACCAAGCATTGACATGTTCGTATAGTGGTAGTTTCTGTAGCAACTCGTTGTCAACACTGAGCTTGCCAGCCTCATGCACAACCTCATGACAGTCGCCTTTTACGACATGCTAGAGGATGCATTAGTCCTATTCTTTATTTATCTCCTTAGATACCCCCCCCCCCCCTCCCCCGGACCTACACGCTCGTCCATACCCGCCATATGTTTTCTGAATGGTTCCTATGGTAACCACGACTACTATCATCGGACGATAGCATGACAATCTTCTTTTACTTTTGGGGTGGAGGGTGGAAAGGTGGGATGTATAGCCAACCCCTGTTAGTGACACTGTCTTTAATCGTCGCAAAATATGAACATCATCATCATCACTTTAACTCCTAAAGGAACATACGCCTTCAGCAAACGTACACAAAGTCTTCCTGTCCAGTTCTCTTCTCCACATGTTTTCTGTCTATCTCTGCTTTCTTTTAAACTGGTGATTCCAGAACAATGAGAATATAGATAACCCACGTTTAAAATGCCAACAACAAAATGTTGAACAGAGAGAGGTGGAATCATGATCAGGTCACAATGCAAGCATTTACTAAAGCTGTGCCCCAGTGGAAAAAATCGTTGAGAGCGGTGAATTTCAACTACTGGGACGCGACCCAAAGTTGGATCGCATGAATGATTACAACGGATTGCGTTCCTTATGTTTTCCTTACTCGAAACTTTAAGCGGCGTGACTGACTGAATTCCTAAATTTAATTTCTACTTGTCAATTAAGGTACATGGGTCGCATAAACTGTGTCACAGCATATGTGACCTATAGCTAATGAAGACGCAAAATCGAGAAATTAGGAAGAGTATGGGCAATTGGATAAGGATTACACTCTCGAGGCTTATACCTAGTGGTTTAGTTAGAGATTAAGAAAAAAACCAATGGAGACAGTTGACGTAGAGAAAAGAAAAAATAAAGTGTGAAGCCGGAGACCAAGGTGAAGGATGAAAATGTCGCTGACCTTACCACCCACACAAAAAGTACTACCACTATACAATTATGAATTAAAAGGCTGATGAGAAGAACCTTGTGACAACTGTTCAATCTATGCTGTGAAAATATAATGAGATCCCCAGAGGATATGTCAGGAATATTAGTTGGTGGACATAATTTAAAGAACTTGAGGTACGCTGACGAGAAGGTCAAATATAATATAGCAAAAAGTGACAAGGAGCTGCAGAAAATGGCTGATACAATAGTGACAGAAAGTGAAAATAAAGGCCTTTACCAAAAAGACAGAAGTAATGGTCGTCTCAAAGAAAAGAACTTCCCCAGAATGTAATGTCAAAGTTAAGTGGAACAGATTAAAACAGGTCAACAGATTCAAATTCATAGGCACGTTAATAACATCGGATGAAAGATTTTTTTCTTTAAATGTACAATTTTGCCTCGGTTGGGCGAGACACGCACCGTTCACAACCTAGCCACAGGGTCCGTCGGTTATATTAGGGCTTATGTCCAAATATAAACGACCTTGTCATCTGGTTAATATAAATTATTTTAAAATGTTCTTGTTATGATGATGCATCACAGAAGTGAAGAGTAGCGTAGCCCAAGCAAAAGCGGCGTTTTATAAAATGAAAAGTGTTTCGTGCAACAATCCTTACTCAATGGAAGTAAGAAAGAGAATTCTTTAATATTATACAGAACCTATCCTGACATATGGAAGTGAGTCATGGAGAATTAGTAAACAAGTAGGGATAGCACTAGAGGCTACAGAGATGTGGTTTTACAGAAGAATGATAAAAATACCAGGAACAACTAAAATGAGGAATGAGGATGTCTAGAAAGAGGTTAGTGCGCAAAGGAAGCTAGTTCCTCGTGCTACAAAGGAACAATCCTCTTTCTCTAGGCATGCCAGGAGAAAAAGGAAGCTGGGATATATTGTCACAACAGGAAAGACTGAAGGAAAAAAGAGATAAAGGACGACATAGAGAGAAGATACTTGGCAATCTGACGTCATGGAATTGGAAGAAGTCAAAGATGGAATCGATAAATCATACTGGAGACAGGAAGTTGTGGAGAGATACGATCGCCTACTCCACCAGACATGGTGCTTGAAGAAGAAGTCTCCAGCTCTACTAACTGTGAAAGTTTGAGCTTAAAAAGTGTTGAGAACCACCGGCTTAGGGTATTCCAGCGCAAGGATTTATACCACAATGCTGCAGATATAGCACTATTTCTCCTCTTTTCAGAAAGAGTGAGTCCTTCTTAGACAAGTAATCCTTATGCCGCCTCCCTCCAAAGTTGTCATTACCAGTAATCATCATCATCATCATTATTATGTTTGCTCTCTATGAAGCATAGAGACACCACTGCGGCTGGCCTCTTTGCATTCACATGCTCTTACAGCAGTGGTTCAGTAGCAGTTTGTTGTTAATGATGAGGTTACCATCCAGTGCAAACCTCATATTTGTCGCCGGGTACGACATAATTGAAGGTGCAGTACAGGTATACCTCGGAGATATTGTGGGTTCGGTTCCAGACCACCGCAATAAAGGGAATATCGCAATAAAGCGGGTCACACCCATTTTTTTTGGCTTCCCGGTGCATATAAAAGCCTAAAATCATGTTTACATTATGTCTGTTAAGTGTGCGATGGCGTTAGGTCTAAAAAGAACAATGTACAGTAAATTTAAATACTTTATTGCTAAAAACAAATGCTAATCTTCATCATCTGAGTCTTCAGCGAATCGTAATCTTTTTGCTGGTGGAGAGCCAAATTCTATCGGAAGAAGAAGGCACGTTCTAATAAATAAACATGAAAAATTTGAAGAAAAAAAAAGCACAATATCTGTGAAGCGCAATAAAGCGAAGCACAATAAAGTGAACCCCCCGGAGTCTTTTCGCGCAACATAACAGTAATACGCGCTAAAAATATTCTAAGCGAAGTAAACCAGGATAAACAGGATTAAAAGCGCAATAAAGCGAGTGTATACCAGTCCAAGATTTTTTCACGAGGAAGGGTATTTCTCTCTTCTCGCTGCCTCTTTCCGTAGTTATAACGAGACCCCAGCGGAGTCTAGGAACGCGCAACATCGGAAAGCGCTGTAACTTAGGGTGGTGAAAAGGGTGGAATTAGGATGCCGTCAAATTACCACCTCTATCGACACTAAATTACATGCATTCTTATCTGGTAGATAGGAGGAACAGTTTCAAACCAGGCAACAATGAGTGTAAATAAATGTAACTTCGCTTTAGGTTTACAGGATTAACAAGAAATCAAAGCTATTCTCATAGCAGATACTGCCGTAGCATTCAAACGTTAAGTGACAGTCATGTAGAGTCACTTTGTATGGAAAACAAATATTCCAAGTCCAGATTTTTTTTGCACGAGGTCAGGGTGCACCTTAGTTCTCTAATTTATTATGCGCTGCTAGCTTGTATACACTTTCCTGTCTGCACGTAGTAGCAATACATGATTACAGAGTCAACCTTTATAGTCCTAACCATCTTTGGCAGTGATCTCTGATATAACGAATCCTGGAACACAGACAATAGTCTTGTTGGTCTAGAGCGACCCAGGTAATATAACTAGTTTCAGGTAATAAAGAATACCGTGACTTATCGGTCAAAACCGCTGAATCAACTTAGGGTGGCCATAAATGTTTCACCTCTACAAAAAAGGAGGACAAGAGGAATTACATTTTTTCGGAAAATCAACCATGAAACATATGCCTCCAGGCAGGCTTGAATAATACGGGAAATAGTCTATTAACTAACTCACAAAGACAATTAAAGAGAATCACAAGACGCAGTAACGCTAAATCAGATTCCGCCCGCTAATCTCAGCCCGACCTGGGCGGAACAACAAACGACAACCAAGTCGAGACATCGCCAGATGTGAATCTCTGATCCGCTGTTCAATAACTAAGACGATTCTGAACATTCGAGATAAAAATTTTTTTCGCGCCTTTATGGAAAACAATTAAGAAAGGTTTCAAAATCACAACAGTTTTGTCTGATACTACTTAAGGAGATTTGGTCACGCTTCTGTTCAAGACATAAAAATCCGAACGTTCTCTCAATAGGAGTTCAAAAAAAAATAGCTATCTATATTTTCGGGTTCTGTAACCATAAAATATATATAACATTCATTTCAGTCAAATAATGATCATACATACGAAAAACGATCATACAAAGACTTTGGAAAAAAGTAATTATTTGTGCGTAACAGGTGGCCAGATTGTTCATCACAGAAAGGAAGGACAAATGTTTTTTGGTCCTAATTTTAAAAAATGGAAATCTTTCCTTCAATGCTTCCAAAGCTGAAACATTAGTTCAAACAATAAGCTAATAAAATCCACATTGATGTGCTATCATTTTTTGATGAAAAAAATGATAATAGCAGCTGTTTTGGTTTTGCATAACAGCTCCATTGTACTGAGAATGCCTTTAATGGAATCTTTCCTTCAGTGCAAAGCTAAGCTACAGAGTAAATCGTTGGAAAATCACAGAAATGATAATAAGCAGCTTGAGGTTTTGGCACATGAGAATTTGCTGGCAATTTCTGAATCGTGGAAAGCATTCTTGAGTAACACTGGAGCACAATCCATTGATCTGAAAGAGTTGTGATGTTTTACAGTATGAAAAGCAAAAGCACCGTCGGCCGCGGCAACTTCAAAACTTTCCTCGCTTATTTCTTTAGTAAAAACATGTCAGTTTTGATTGCAAACATTCAGACGCAAGTGCTGTCTTGTGCTTTTCTGTTTCTATGTTTTTTTTTTAAAATCAGCTGCACCTTTCTTTGCCACTGATACAAATGTGCCGCCTCTGCATACAAGACATTCTGCTTCATACTCTTGTCGACCACTAGCAAAGCACTGAATTTTTTTTTCAATTCATCCGCGAACACACACTTCCGTTTTGGCATTTTGCGCGGGTATCATAAATATAATATAATGCCATTAATCAATGGTACATTCGATGTTAAAGTTAAAATTATTTGAAAAATTCAACAGACGAGGTTTTAATTTTAACAAACCCATTACTATACTAGTAACTACTCATGTAATTTTTCATAATAAACAAATTGTTATAAATATAAAAGCAGTTCGAAGTAAGGTTAATATTGTTTGTAATTTGCATTAGACAACGAAGTTATAATTGACTAAATCCAGCCCCAAGTTCTTATTCATGCCGTTTAGTCTGTTATATTTTCCCTTAACAAATGCCAATAAACCTAAACAGCGTTTAACCTGGGTTAAAATATGATAGTAATCTTTTATAAACTATTGAACAACATGACAACTCACGGTAGTAGTTGTTGGCAATTTGCGCGATCCGTCGATTTTGCGGAGATTATTAATTCTGACAGAATTTCTGTTCTCAGAAATCGGATTCCAGTAAAGATTTTTCAAAATCGTGTCTTTCATGTTAGTAATTTAGCCAATCACATAAAAGCCGGATATTTCAACATTTAAAAAAAATCCGACCGGACGCTCCGTTTTGTCGCAAAAAGCCGGGCAAATCCGGCCAAATCCGGACGTCTGGCCACCCTACTGTAACTGATTAGCCAATCAAACACTCTTAGACATGGCATCAAATTTAAAACAAGGTAATCGTCCTGTTAATATAACTAATGGAACATACTGAGGACCCAATCATAGTTCAGTACATCTCCAATTTTAGAATCATTGCGATACATCATTTTTTTCCCTTTATATGTCAAGGACTTTGTGGACATCATATAGATAGCGGTGACGTGACAACATTATCTTATCAATATAGCTCGAACTTTAGTTATAATTTTGTTTTGGCTGTTTATTTGCTTATTTCCGTCTTTAGAATGTTGTCGCTGTTTGTTGTGCTTAAAACTGAGAAGCTGTTGTTTACTCACCAGCTCATAATAAGTTGTTTTTGCAAACAGTGCTGAGAGGTTGCGTACTTTTGCACTGACCTTATTCGTGGTCCTTAATCCTGCAAACAAGAACAATTGCTGTATTAAAAAATCAAATCTTTTTAGCTCTGGCGTGGGTAGGATCTTCTAAGTGCTCTTTCTCACCCTGTTTTGACCAGCGGACCCTAAAGGGGTATCACAGATTCCACCCATTTCATATGCTACAGGTATCGACGACAGAGCACGATCTCAGGTAGCTCCCGCGATGATTCTGGATAGTTAAAATACGTATGGTGTATTTACAATTAATGGTGGAATTATTCGGACACCCTGGTAGAGCCACCATGCCAGGGAAGAGGCAAGGGATATTCTTACGGCTTTCTCAGCAGCCATTCAGTCTCTCGGCACATTGGTACACCCTTAGACTTGGGGTCATTCACTGATGACTCAATTATTATTTGACCCATGATTTGAGAGTGGACTGATGGGTGTCAGAGCATATACTACTCATCAGTGAGTTCTGCACACCACATCTTAAGGGCTCAACTGGTTCCAGGATCCTCTATCAGCTTAGTTCAGGCCCCGAGATGGGCCGTTATCCGTGGCGCACGACGAAGGTGTATATCAGTAGAAATTCAGTGTGAAACCAGCAAGGGTAGACTTGTGAAATATTTTTTCACAAAAACGTCTTGTGGATAGCTGTCGCCCCTTGTGATAACTCACTGCGCCGGGACTACCCCAGTGTTCTCCACTATCACCAGCACTGTTTAACATCTACACAACAAAAGTAGCAACCTTTCCACCAATAGGACAGGGACGAACATTAACTTTCGCAGATGACATGTACAGAACTGGCTCAGACAGACCGGAAATAGTCAAAGGCATGCAAGAGACTCTACAGGCGGTTTCTAAATGGTGTGAGGAAGGCAGATCAAAGGTCAATCCCAACTAGGCCTGTGTGATGTGGTGCTCTTTGAACAACTCCATAGCGAAAGCGGACCTTCCAGACATCACTTTCAATAAGCAGAACATTGAAAAACAAGACACGCTTGTATCTGGGAGTAACATGTGATAGTGGGCTATCGTTCAAGTATCATGCCGAACTGATCATACAGAAGTGCAAGCGAGGCCCGGGAACCTTTAAAAGCAATGACTACTGCGCGCTTGGAACAGAGACTACTGTTTCTACTGTATCATCAGCTCGTGATTTCAGTAATCGAGTATGGGCTAGGAATACTCACGCTGTCATTGTAACAATGTGAACGACTGGAACGCATTCAAAATGAAAGGATGCGACTAGTTTTGGGCTGTACGCGTGATGCCCCAATTGTGACAATGCGATACATGCTCGGATTGCTGTCGATTAGATCCAGACAAGCGATGGCCCAGGCAAAAGCCTATATGCAGGTAACCACCGACAAGAGACACCTCCTACATGAGAACGTAGCTGACATCAAAGGAGCAAGATTAAAGAGGGTGATGTCATGGATGGCACAGGCAGAGGCTACGATTGGTCAGGTGACCAGGGTTGAAAATATATCTAAAAGGAAGAGTGGAGTAAGTCAGGGAGAACTGGATAAACTACCAGCAGGTCATCATTAGCCTTGGCAGAGAGTGCAGACCTTGGGGCAATGGAAAAGCAGAGCTGGAGATTAATCAGCTGATAAGTGGTCATGCTGTGGACATGATGATGATGGTGAAGGTGACGATGATTTAGATATGTGTGAAAATTAATAACAACATTACTCAGACCTTTTATGCAAAGTCTGTGGACTCCATGACTCAGTCATTAGCTGAGAAATGCAGTTACAGATAACTCACTAGATCTGCTTTCAACAAAGACTCAGTTGTTCCTTCAGCTTTGCCCATATTCCTGCAAATATATACACCACGTAAGATTCCACATCTTGCACGGATGTTTTACACATGTACTAGTTACAAAACTAGTCAGAACGTGAAATTGTTATAGACGAGGGGTCGGCTTTGGGCAGATCCCGATCTACCGGAAAATCGCAGGGGAAGATTTGGTAGATCTCTAACTGAGAGGGAAAAGAGACAAAATAGTAAAGCTCGATACGTTTTGGACTAGCCCTCTCGAGCCAGCGTTTAAAAAACGCGGTGTCCCCGATATTCAATGTACTTTTTCCGAGTTCCTTTGAAAATGTACGACCTAGCTGACAAAAATTCACTCTAATTGTGAATCACATTAGATATGAGTAAGATCATTTATTTGAAGTGAAACTAACATTCAGTAAGGTATTGTTTAGTTAGAATTTTCCATGTTGATGGAATAGCAAGAAGTATATCGTCCGGCAGAGAAAACAGGTATATAACAGGTCGCACTTATTCCATATGTAAAATACTCGAAAACCTGAAAACTGAAATGATTTTTTTCGAGATAGAGATCCGTGTTTGTAACAGTAGATCCCCACAGCTGCTGGGTTGTCTGCCGCTGTTTTAGACAGTCAGAGTTGTGCTGTCTGCCGCTGTTTTAGACAGTCAGAGTTGTGCTGTCTGCCGCTGTTTTAGACAGTCAGAGTTGTGCTGTCTGCCGCTGTTTTAGACAGTCAGAGTTGTGTGAAGACCTAGTTTTGCAGTTGGTTGCCTTCTTTTTTTTTTTTTTTTTTTTTGTTGTTGGTTGGTCCATGCACAAGAAAACCGGTGTTTATCCTGTGCAAGGAATAGCCGGTTCAACCCCCGTGTTGGTTATAATTTGGGTATATAGTGTTATTTATTCTCTTTGTTCCTGATTTCGATATGGAGAAAAATATACCATGTCATATGAATGTGAATTCAAGTTAAATGTTACACTTCCTTTGGTTGTGCTGTTCTGTGAGATGCCCCACTCGAGTTAATTAGCTTGACGATTACATTTATAACACAAACACACAGACATACAAATCTATTCGCTCTTTTTTATTTTTCAACAATTTCACGTTTCATTCTACAGAACACCAAACATCCAAAAACTTCGGGGGCTCCCCTGAGCTGACTTTGAGGAACACTGGTATGGCTAATCTTGTTCCGTAGAAAACAGAAAGCAGCCCAGAGATCTCAAGGTAAAGCTTTAAGAAGCTTTTTTTTTTTGCTTTTTTTTTTAAACAAAATTTAACATGAGAATACAGAGAGACAAAAGTCCAAGAAGAGAATGTCTGCAAAGAACCCAACACCAGGTGGAACAAGAGAAAATGAGAAGGTGATGTCTTTGGATAGGACGCACGTTGAGAATACCAGTTGAAAGCATTACAAGATAATCTCTGCTCTGGAATCTCCAGGGTTAGAGAAATATGGGGAGACTACAAAAACACATAGAGAATAGAACTGGGACAGACATGAAAGAGGTGAAGAAGACACGTAAAGACCTTGAGAGGATGGGACAGGATTGGAGGGCTTGGCGTGTTTTTACTGATGATCTGCAGTCCACGGAGAGCTGAAAGGTACTGACTGATTGATTGATTGTCGGATTGATTGATTGACATCTCTATATAAACAATATAGAAGCTAAGGTAGCCCCATCGCAGTCACTGCCGTAGGGCAGTATTAGAGACTATTATTATTATTCCTTCGCCTTCCTTAATTCAAGAGCAGAATCAGGTACCCATTAACTTCTGGGTAGACTGTAGCGCGACGCTACACGTTTCGGTCCCGTAAACTTGGCACGTTGGCCCCGAGAGGAAAGTGCTCTAACAGGACAGGACGGTCAAAATAAAAGCTACGTCCAACACAATAACATTACGCCATACCTTCATTTGTTGGGCGTATCTGCTAACGTATATAGTGACGTCACTAACGTAGGGGAGCCGCGGTGGCGCAGTGGTTAGTGCACTGGCTTCCTAGCTAGGTGGTCCATGGTTCGATTCCCAGTTGAGGTGGGATTTTTTTTAGACCGCACACGGCTCTGGGGTCGACCCAGCCTCATGAATGTGGTACCAGATCACCTCTGGGAAGGTTAAGGCAGCCGGCGTGGTGCTGACCACATCACCCCTAGTGTGCCGATTGTCAAGAAAATACGGGCCTAACACCGTATTCCCAATATGCCTCAACGGGCGTGTAACGGGATCCTTTACCTTTTTTTAACAATAACGTAGGCTCGTGTAAAAGTAATCTCAGGTCTTCAGTTTATAATATCGGGTTTACAACCGTGCATAATGTATAGGTGCCCGTTGTCGGGTGTACATCCGTGGATAATATATAGGCGACCATGGTGGGGAGAACAGCCGTGTATAATACATAGGTGACTGTGGTGGGTTTACAGCCTGTGGTGGATTTGATGTTATGAATTGTTGTAGATATTATTATATTTGTATTAAATGAGATTAGCTATGAAGGTCCCTGAATTTACCCAATAGTTTTGTGAACTTTTCAGGGTACCTTTCCGCTACCACCTCTTTTATCTCATTAAAAATGTATTTATATTATATTATTAAATGTCTTCGTGTTGTGTCTAGGGTTATGAATGTAGAGTGTAATGTACAAAAATCAACAAACATACAAACAAATAGTTTATTATTCACAACAGCACACAGTACTACCACAATAACATACAAACGACACTCTAAAAGGCTATCTTATTTAAGACTGTGGTTGAATTTTGTGTAAAAATAATTTTTTACAATTTTATTATCCTGATTCTAATTTATTTGGAATCAGGATTGACAATTTAAAAGTGAAATCAAAATAATCAATTACATCAGTCAAATAGCACAATAGATCCTCTGTCCATACATAAAAATATTATTCTCATATATGTCTGTAGTGTTCTCCTACTTTAAGGAAATACTGGTAGTACCACTAGGTTGTTGTTTGAATCATATCCTTTTAGTAATGCCTGTTTCTATTTTGTCACTTGTGGAACTATTAATATTTGTCCCAATTTTATTCAATGTCACTTGTTATATTTCTTCTTATAAAGTTCTGTAGTTGAGCTCTCAGGTGCCGAACGAGAACTTATCTTTGTAGTAGAATACAGGTTGAACCTTTCCTCTGCTCGGTTGACGATCTATTCCCTGTTTGATAGGCAATGGCCACTAGCATGGGCTCGCAGTAAACCGGCAGAGTCCTGAATCAATCAGTTTTCAAGCGTTTGGTACCACATTAACGTCAGTACCCAGGACCTCTGAAATGTGAAGGTATGCATCCTTCGTAATATCTAGCATACACTAATAGTCCACAGTTAAGGACATGTACATTACAAACAAACAAAAAGGATCATATCCTTATACAAACCTATGCCACCATTTTCTTTTGATGTGACAATGTACACCAGTATTCCTCTCCCCTAATAGTTACAACGCCACTGCAATTCCAGCTGTAATCTCTTCCATATAATAGGATAGGTGTTATGCTCCTTTATGACAATCATACATATTCTTGTATTTTTACACCTCTCTGACAGTCTATCACATGGTGGATCAATCTTTAGGCTTTGCCTCATGTTCGCTATAGACCCACTCATGTCCAGACATATATTATTATTTCACATTCAATTTTTATATAAAATACAGATTAATAAATGTCAATCTTACCACAATGTTCAATGAAATACACAGAGACGATGACTGACACAGTTTCGATCTGTTTTGTTGCCCAGGCTGTCCAGAAATGTATTTAAAAGCACAGCCTGATCTCATCTATCACTGTGAAAATCTTCTAGAAATGGCGTTCCCCCCCCCCCCCTAACGCTTATTCTGACAATATCGATTCAGTTGGCCAATCACTTTTAATTTTACAAGGGTAAACAGTCTTTCAAAAAATATCATTCAAACTTTTCCAACGTTACTAGGCTATTTAAGTTTATTCAAAGGTCAGCCAATAATATTTCGTCTCACTTGAAATGTCACCCAATCGGATTCACTGTACTATCTGAGCCTATCTGTCACCTACTTTTTCCCCCAAAAATATGCGATCCAATCTAAGCAGATATGACTTGACCTGACAGTATCTCTGATCTCTATGTATGGTTTTATCAATAGTTGATTAGTTAAGGGACTATTTATATAACTAACACCATATTCTTGGTCAGCAAGTCTTCAAGTACTCGAATCTACGATTTTTAAGGGGCTATGTGGGTTGGTTCAAAATTCTATCTTTTTTTCTATGTTAGTTGTTTATTTTTAAACTACCTCTCGTTCACTCTTTTTCCATGTAATATCAAGCTGAATACGAGAGCTTAGGTCATTCACAATAAGAGCTTAACATGTTTACATGACCGTAGTGTCCACAATTCTAACTTTTTCATTGTATTTGGGGAAACCCCTAAGGCAAGGCTTGCCCGTGTGCTATGGTTGCTTTTAGTTTAAAATCAATGCGAAACGAATTAGAATTTCATCTATCCTTGCCCCTCCTCGTTCCACAATGCATTTTAGGCAAATATTTTCTTAGAACTAGGAAAAGTGGGTGTTTATGTCAAGGACGAATTTGAAAATTGGGGTACCGTTTTGTTCGGCTATTCGTTAGCAAATAATAATCTGAAGGCGTAGGCGATACCAACCGTTCTAGCAGAAAATTCTTTTGTACTTTCTTATCTTAGCCTTTATGCCCTATACTGTTATATATTAATTTAGATATTGTATTTAGAAATCACTACACAGCCGTGCATAACATAGAAGCGACCGTGGTGGGTGTCTCAAAATTGGACGATCGTCCTCGATCTTTGTTTCACTCCGGCAGTATCGGTACATTTGTGGTACTGATTTTATTGCGTGCTTTCATTTGTCGCCCTTTCTTTCTTTCTTTTTCTGCTATGTGTAGCAGATATTATTCCTTCTTACACCCTTCTCAGGGATAAGTAGACGTGTCTGGTTGTTATCCATTTCTCCCTGCGTTGCAAGGAGTGGCAGCGACATAACCATGTTGGCTACCGTGGACGCAGCCAATATCAGTATACAGATTAACACGTAAATCCCCTCAGCACAGTGCTTAATCACTGATAAGATGCGGGTACGCGCATCACCAAAGCTTGGAATACGGGGAGACAACTGATGGACAGACACAGATAAGAGATTACTTTCTGATAAAGTAACGATTGTTACATTGGGAACACGTTGTTATATGAGGTTATCGACATGTTCGTAAGTTTGTACCCAAGGACAAGCGGATGTTTACAACCCATTTTCAGAAAAGTAATGTTTGAAATTTTGCATTAGCTGAGTCATGCAACATACTCAAATCAGATTGGCTGATCCTTTGAAGTGCGCATAACAAATGCGTGAGAAGGCAGTGAATATAATCTGACCATTTTCTCAAGCTATTTGACTTGAGAAATCGCTCGCCAAGATACCAGACATTGCTTGACTGAAGAATTAGAATTCAGAATTACTTTTTAACATACCGGACACCTTTTATTTGAGAATTTCGGACGGACTTTCATAGCCCGAGAAATCTCTTTCATGTTAAATAATTAAACCGGGACTGAGAAAACTGAAGGACCACACGCGAAGTCAGAGAGGGAACTTATTAAAGTAACGACACTCCAGACGCGTGTATGATGCCGATTCAAGTCTCTTTTATTTATCTGAGCAAAAAGTATGTGAGCCCAGGATTGGCGTAAGTTGTGATTTACATTTCATATTTTATTACTAACATGTGAACTAACATATATATATATATATATGTATGTATTACCATGTGAATTTTAATAATTGAACCTTGCTAGGGGATGTCAAAGTCATTTGATGCTGGCAACGTCAGCGTATAGAATAATGATTCATGAACCATCACTGCACGGGCTGGTGATTGCTTTATTGATAGTTTCGTAAAGAGAACTAAAAGCATAAAGTAGTTCCAGGTTCCATGTGGAGCAGGGAGGGAAAGATGAAAGCAATGATGTACATTCTAAGTATAATACTTACATTTTCATAGCAGTGTAAATGTCCATATAAACATATTCACTTTAAAATGAATGTAAGTTTTCAATCTTTAAACCAGTGTAACTGTATATGTGAAAATATTCATTTTAAAGTTAATGGAAGTTTCAAACTTTTCAACCAGTGTAAACATAAATGAAAACATATTCATATTATATTGCGAACACTTTTCAATCAGCGGAGATGTATATATAAACAGACTCTGTCTGTATTATTAACCTTTTCATTTAAATGTCATGTAAAGCTAAAGCTATTCTATTTGGTTTGTTTTTGGTTTTTAAGGACTATCTTCATTGCACACGGACAACGCCATCAGTGTCCGATCTCCCCTCTTAGATCAAACAAGGAGGATCTCAGCGCAGTGCACGAACTCCGTAGCACCGGCGAGAATCCCAATGTGTGTATATAATGTATAGGAATCACACATTCTATAAATATGGGTAGGTTTCCTAATTTTTAAATTTTGTCAGGGAAGCGGCCTGATAAGCCTACTCTTTACGATTTCCAACTGCCGTGGGATTTTTAACGTGCACAACTTGCACACGGGACCTCCTATTTTTTCGCCCTTATCCGAGAAGGCTAGGTAACCGATCTCACTACCCTGAGACCAGGGGGGAGTATGACTTAATTAGGACCACTGGTTCTGAAAAAAATATTTCAATAAATTATAATCCAGACATATATTAACGTGCACAACTTGCACACGGGACCTCCTATTTTTTCGCCCTTATCCGAGAAGGCTAGGTAACCGATCTCACTACCCTGAGACCAGGGGGGAGTATGACTTAATTAGGACCACTGGTTCTGAAAAAAATATTTCAATAAATTATAATCCCTCAACTGGGATTCGAACCCGGTACCTCTTGAATACGAGGCGGACGCCATACCTCTGAGCCATTCCGACCCCCAATATTCTATTTAAATGTAAAGAAAGTTTTATCCCGAGGGATTAAATTTAATTCTCATCGAGGATAAATTCTGAGTTAATGGGGTGGTGGTATGGAAAGATAGGAACCCATAACTATGGGTTGGAAGACGCCATACTTAGAAGAGCGTTTCGTTCTATTCTTTTACCACAGTTATTGGTGGTACCAGCAGAAAGTAATATCTCTGGAACAAGAAGGGAACAGTGGCCTAAGCTTTAAGACGAAGGACCCACGTGGTAGACTCTCCTTGGTATTTCTAGGAAACGAGCTACACCAGACAACCTTGACCAGGGACGAGCGTGAGCAGTGTGAAAAGAACCAACCCATAAGAAGGAGCAGAACTGTCATTGGCAGCTAAGTTCAAATATATGCTGCCACTTGAACTTCTTGTAACATTTCCCAATCCATAACGACTGTGGTGATAACTTTTCTTGACCCATAACTATTCAAATTATTTTTCAACTGTTAAAACTTAAGTGATTATTAAATTTTGTTATTTGTAATTATACATATTTAACTTCGATTTAATCATTTTAAAGTCACTGCATGTTTGTCTCAGTCAATTTACTACACACACTCTAATCAGAGCTATACTAGAATAATAGAATTCCACTGAGTAAATCAGGGGTGAGTGCTTGAACAAGCTGAAATTAATAAGTGCTTAAATCCTTCCCAAAAGCGTCGGCAGAATTACAGAGTTAACATACTCAGCCAAAGCAGTATTGTTCTCGCTTATTCTGAATATCTTGTGAAGACTCCCTGGAAATAAAAGCGTTTTGTTCCTTCTATTTACATATCTGCCAAGAATAATCTTGTGCGAAGGTTGACACCTTTGAAGCCCATATTAGATACTCTTGAGTTTTGGCCACTGTTGGACCACTACTGCAAAGCAGGGGAGGCAATACCGTCACAGTGGAGGCCACAGCCGTGTATAATATATAGGCGCTGTGGTCGTGTGTACAACGGTATATGATATATAGGCGACCATGACGGTGGGGGGAGGTGGGCACAACTGTGTATAATAAATTGATAACCGTGGCGGTGGTCACAGCCGTGTATAATATATAGGATATATGTTACTGTAGTGGGGGGGGGTGGGGGAGGGGGGGGGGGGGGGGGGGGGGCACAGCCGTGTACAATATATAGCCGACCGTGGTGGAGGGCACAGTCGTGTATAATATACTACTAAAGTTAAGGGCCACCATTCAGTTTAGACAAGGTTTATATAATTGATTGGCAAACTGTAAAGACAAGTGAAAATGTCATTAAAACTGAGCTCAGAGAAATGTGTATACATTTCTGTGTGCATTAGGTTATTTTTTTTTAAATGTCCAAAAACTGGGTCACTTTAACCCGCACGTGAAAATTGCCATTGTTGCTGCAAAAACTCGTGGTTTTTGCAACACGCCCCACTAGTTCAAAAGGTGAAAAAGTGAGTTGAATTTCTTTTTGTTAGTAAGTCACACATTATTAAAAAAACTTGACTAATCTTTTCCACGGATGAATCAACTTTATTTTGTAATAAATTGTTTACACCTGGTTGCATTTATTTGGTCCATTGTGGAGTTTTTCTTGGTGGCCATTAACTTTTGTCCAGTAGTATATATAGGATATATGTTACTGTGGTGGTGGGGGGGGGGGGGGGGGGGGGGGGGGGGTGGGTGGGGCGGGGGGGGGGGGGGGCGAGGGGGGGGGGGGGGGGGGGGGGGGGGGGGGGGGGGTGGGGGGAGGGGGGGGGGGGGGGCACAGCCGTGTACAATATATAGGCGACCGTGGTGGTTGGCAAAGCCGTATATAAAATACAGGCGACTATGATGTGTGTGTGTGGGGTGTGGGGGTGGGGGGGGGGGGGGGGGAGAGAGACACCCGTGTATAATAATGTCAGACCGCAAGGTTTTTTATATGTGGACATGTCCCCTAATATAACAGTGTCGTAGATTTTTGATAGGGGAATTAAGACTTGGGTTGGTCCCTTCTGAATAGATTAGAATAAGTGATAGTCACAGTGAGAAGTAGTAATAGCGATAGATTTCCACGAGTGAGATGGCAGAAATGTGGTAGAGGCTGTCTCTGAAATCAAGAAAATCTTCTCTCTTTCACCTATCTTCTACGACAGATTTAGATTGAGTCAGACAGTCTACACACATATATATGAAATATATATATCCACTCACATACATACCTGCATAAGACGACAGTTAGATGTACAGACGTGGGAAAAAACTATGACTGATTATATGAATAGTTTGGGAAAACAAACTGACCGACACGCTGGACTAAATTTTATGAGTAGTTTATTTATCAAGACTAAACTTCTCTCACAACATATCAAATCACATCAAGCACATACAAAAAAAAAATCATAAACAAAAAAATCTGAAATGCTACCAGAATGATAGACCCGTTGGTATGATCCTTCCCTCGATGGATAGCCCACAGTCCCGTTAGAAGAAAGTGATAGCCCAAAGAGTCACAGATACATATGCTTTAGTCTAAAATTCTTCCCCCTTAAGGTATTAACAGACTGGATACTCTGATCTAGTGTAAGGGAATATATATATATATATATATATATATATATATATATATATATATATATATATATATATATATATATATATATATATATATATATATATCTTCGTCGCCCCATCACCACAAACCGTCAAAGCAGTCAGTGGCCATTACGCCTAGTGGCGTCTTAGGGCAACAGCAGATAGGTTTTCTTTGCCATTGTTTCCCATCACGCCTATTGGCGTCTTTAGGGCAACGGCAAATCAATCCATTTGCTGTTGTTTCCGTAATCGAAGTGACTGGCAAACGGGTGATCAACCCGTTGGTATATATATATATATATATATATATTATATATATATATATATATATATATATATATATATATATATATATATATATATATATATATTATATATATATATATATATATATATATATATATATATATATATATATATATATATATATATATATATATATATATATATATATATATATATATATATATATATATATATATATATATATATATATATATATATATATATATATATATATATATATATATATATATATATATATATATATATATATATATATATATATATAGTTAGCAATACCTTGCATAAAGAAATGTTATGACAGCAAAAATGAATGGGTGTCAAAATACCACCATAAAAGGGATCGCTCAGTCCTGCATTCACTCTATTCATTCAACTGTGCTCACGTGCATTTTTCAACAACAACAAAAAATATTTTTAGGACTTGCACATACAGAATCTTCAATGGTAATCTTGGCCAAGAAAACCCCAGGTCCAAAAAGACGGGTTGAATTCACTACTTCCGGGACCGTTCTCTTGGGAATACTATTGTTTTGGATGTCTGTTTAAGTCACATAAAATTGTCCAGGCACGAGCGTTTATAGCTAGCACAGTGTCAACATCTTAGATTTCAAACGAATGAGGAATGTCAGGTCGGCAACTTTTCTCAATATAGGAATTTTAGTTGGTCACACCGCCACTTGTCAACAGTGTCGGGAAATTTACTGATTGAAATATGTTACTTGCCACCAAGGCGGAAAAATGATTAGAGTTTTCTCAGGAAGAATCAAATCAGGCTCGATGACCCGTTACTTCTTTAACCTCTTAAAGTTCTTGTAAAAGTTATACATCAAATCTTTAAGGTAATGTCACGTAGGGTTTATATTCATTTAATTTCCTACATCTTCTTCCTATTCGTTCACCCAAATTCTCTCTTTTATTATCTCTGTATTTCATTTTTCCCGTATATTTTTCATCCATTCGTTTTGCGAATATTATTTTCATATAATTCGCAAACTTTACCTGTTTCTTTCTCAAAACTGAGAATCGCGCTAGGACGATATTACGTAGATGTCAGGGCTGCAGGGCGTCAGAAGGCGTGATAAGTCGGTTCGCTGAACATAGGACGTAGCAAATCGTCTACATTCTCACCGAGCGCGCGAGCTTCTTCTCGGCATTAGTCCCGGTGAGGTGTGATACTTTACATCTGCACCGGTCAGTATCCAGACATTTGTCTGGGAAATCCCAAACTGACACGGCGCTCACTTGGGCCATGGTCAGCTGTAGTGTGAAAACTGCCCTGCAATGGAGTCAGGCTGTCTGGGATTTGAAACTGACACGCGTACATCGTGGTCAGTAGGTGACAGTTACGACACGCGTTAAGCGGACGTAAATGTTGGGAGTAGGGGAGATAATTTCGCGTGGCGAAATAGTTTGGGCCCTTTGTCTGATTTTAAGATATTGGCCAAGTTTGAAACTTTAATTTCATTCTCGCTCATAGACTCACAGTAGATAGGTCGCTCGAAAACAGAATAGCTGTTAGCGAAGATCTCAGTTTGTTTCGGCAATTTGTCGAACTTCTAGACTTCCAGAAATATTTTCAGCATTTTTATTCTTAAGTTGTGCGACTACCTGTAATTCTGTGGTTGAGGTAATTAATATGATAGATATATAGATTTTGTGAGTGTTAAAGTGTTAAATCGCTTAATTCATTTTAATCTATTTCTTTAGCGCAGAAGAGAAATAAAGTGGTAGGCTATTATATTTTCTAGGGAAGCATTCAGTGGAAAGCAGAATAAAATTAAAATTTCTAGCTTATAACGGCAATTGTAGCTATTTATAAATTTAATTTAACTGCTAATACTCAGTCGAGTGTATTTTTCTAAACTAACGTATAAACTCTAGAATCCAGCCTCATGAATGGTGACGGAATACGCACGTGTTCCTAATTCATGAGAATTGCTGATTTTTAAATATAACTTACGTCACGGGAAGTTTAAATGATAAGCAAAGCTCTCTGCTTGCAAGTTTAAATGTAAGTTATAACCAGTACAGATTCTGTTTATTATATTATATGTGTTATTTTTCCTCCACACAGTGAAAGTTTTGGGGTGACCCTAACTTTACCAGCACCTAGTAGTAGTTTCCATACTTGTGAAGAAATAGACAGTCCTTATTTTGAACCACGTGGGTTTTCTCAAGTAACACTGATCTGACGGTGCAAGTTAGACAGAAATACTAATATCCCTATAACGGGTTTTTCAAAGACTGTAATGATAAATACTGGACCTTGGAGCCAGCACTTAATTTCTTCTAGAAACTCTATATAATTTGCTGCCTGGTGGCGTGAATATTAACAATCATTTCCCGACTAGATTATATCTTGTGGACAAATCTGTGGTGTGACTAAAGTGAATCCTATACTGAGGGAAGGCACCGACCTGACATTCATCATTTCTAGAAACCTACGCCATTGACACTGTGCTCTGCTAACTCCCGCGCCTGGAATAATTGTTAGGTGACTTAATCAGACATTTGAACAAATTTGCACACCCAAGTAGTCGTTCCCGGAGACTCCGAGTTAAATACGTCTTTTGGAACTGGGGACTTCTTGGCAGAAGACTGCATTTTTTTTTGAGTCTGTGTAAAGATCTAAAATCAGTGTGTTCCAAGAGGCAGCGAGCAAAGTCGTGAGTACCTGAATGAGAAGCCATGGCGGAATGAATGAGTGTACGCTGGTCTGAGTGATATTTTCACTATTATATCTTTGACACCCTGTTGCTGTCCTAATTTTTTTTTTCCAATCTGCATAATTTGTTGCTAAGGCTAGAGTTCTTGTGTTTTTGTCTTAGGTTAAATCAGATTTTTTTTTCAAACTCTGTGCATATAATTACGAGATAAAACAAAGAAAAACTCTTAGACTCAAACCCTATGTATCTGTGACTCGGGCGCCATCATCTGTTCTCTTAACGGGGCTGGGCTAAACCTAGAGTAAACACCATAACGGGGCTATCATCCTTGCAACATTTCCTTGAAGTTTTGTGACTATGTGTATATGTATTTTCCTTGATGTACTTTCTTTGATGTTGTGAGCCGATTTTTCCTGATATTAAAATCGCTCTTGAACTTAATAATCGTGTTTGGTCAGCTCGTTCTAGATAATATATATATCATTGTTATAGTTTTCCCACGTCTGTGTGTTTACCTGTCGTCACGTGTATGTGCGTGCCTGTGAGTGATAGAAATATACGTAATATGTATATTGGTGTAGTCTGTCTGACGCTGTAACAACTGTTGTAGAAGATAGGTGAGAGAGAGAAGAATTCTTTTCGCTTTCAGAGACAGCCACTATATCAAAATCTATCATCTCACGTGTGTGGAAATTCTATTACCTTTCACTAACTCTCACTGAGTCTATCACCTATTCAAACCTATTCAGAAGGGACCAAACCTAGTCTTAATTCTCCTATCGGAAATCTACGACAGGTAAGAATGTTTGTTGTTTTCTTCACAGATTTATCTCTTTTACTCAAACGCTGGCAAAGTTTGGGTACCACAGATTCACTATATAAAAATGGAAAGAACACACATCAAATAATTATACATACTTTAACTGATAATTTAAACTGCAAGCGTAGCTTGTCTTATCATTTAAATTTTTCCGTGAAATAAGTTATATTTAAAAATCATCAATCCTCATGAATTAGGAATACCTACGTGTTCCGTCACCACTCATGAAGCATCTAGCATTAATAAAGTTAGTTTAGAAAGTTTATTCTCGTCTGATTATTAGCAGTTAAATTAAATTCCTCAATAGCCGACTGAGTTTAAGCTAGAAATATAATTTCTGTTTTCCACTGTAACTCGTCACTATAAAATAATACAGACTATATAAATTAAGCGCTCTGCACCAAATCTAACTAGAGAAATAAAATAAGCGATTTAACACTTTAAACACTTCACAAAATACTAGATATTATATATGATATTTTACCTCCAAACAGAATTACAGTTTCACAACGACTAGGATAATTCACTAGATAGGTATTTAGAAGCTCGGCAAAATTTGACGAGAAACTAATGACTTCGCTATACAAGCTTCATTGCAAAACGAAGTACTCTCCCCTTTTCCGTCTTTAACGCTTACGTTTAACACCTAAACGCATGCCGTAACTGCCACCTTGCGTCTCTGACACCTCCGTCTAAGAAACGGCCGAAGCGCTACGTGTCAGATGCAAATGTAGACAACTTGTCTGCACTGCAGGGGCAGTTTTTGCACCTACCCCTAGAAACTCATCCTGAGAACCATAACTGACACTTTGCTTTCTTGCACCTTACGCCAACTCTGGCCGTGGAGCGTGAGTGTCCTATCACCTGACACTGAGAATCTACCTTGGAAACTACATGTCAGATGCAAACTACCAGACAAATGTCTCCTCATCATGTCTGACGGAGTGAATTCTCACACTTCAGGCCCAGAAACTTAGCCGAAACTGTAGACAGCTGTCTGCTCCCCTGTCTGACGGAATGCATTCTAACACTCTGCGTCTCGGGTAGGCGCTGACACGTTACGTCATAACTGTGTTCTCAGTTTAATCAGCAATGAAATGCGTTTCTAAATGAGAAACGAAACTGGCGAAAGTGATAATGGGAAAAATTATTTTTCGCAAACGAATGGATGCGAAAAATACAGGAAAAATATAAAGAGTGATAATAAAAATAGAGGAGACGGGTGAAAAAAAAAGAAGAGGATATAGGCAATTTACGACCAATAAACTCTCTGTGACAAACAGATAGACCTTGTGTCTAAGTTGAACAGAGTGCGCCTCCCAAAAATGAAGCAAAACACAGAGGCGTACCTGAAGTATCATAGACCCGGGGCGTATAGTACCTTAGGCACACCCCCTCTCCCCATAAAGAAACACACTTGCAAGTACATTTTTCACATTAAGTACTATCATAATAGTATCCAATGGCCCCCCCCCCCCCCCCCTTTTCCACATTCTTCCCGGCTATCACTCGGGGCGGACCGCCACTCCCACTTACCTTAGTACGCCACTGGAAAAAAATTTGGCAGTACTGATTATGATTATTCAATATTTCTGTGTGATATAACAACTGAATACTGCATAGTAACTATATGTTACATAATAGCTAGATGTTACATAAACCAGAGCTAGTATTGCACCATATTCCTATAGCTGAGCCATTCATTGACGCGTTTAAGAATTTTAAAGTAACAGCTGTCATGAAAGTAAATACATTATGTAAGTCAGAAAACCTTGAAATAAATATATAGCGTTATATGAGAAGAAAACATTCATTGACTACCTTGCCTTTATTGCTTGTAGTAAATGTGCCCTTTCATTGTCCTAAAGAACAATATATATATATATATATATATATATATATATATATATATATATATATATATATATATATATATATATATATATATATATATATATATATATATATATATATATATATATATATACATATATATGTGTGTGTGTGTATACGTGTGAGTGCGCGCGCGCTGTGTGTGTGTGCGCGTGTGTGTGTGTGTGTGTGTGTGTGTGTGTGCTGTGTGTGTGTGTGTGTGTGTGTGTTGTTTTTTTTTGAAAGGGAAAATAAAAATTTCTACGAACGGTGATAAAATATGTCTGAGCTGCTAGTTCTGGCGCCTTCTTGAATTGGAGATAGCCCTGCTTTTTTACTTTTGCCAAATGAGCGGACTGCACCAATCCCCCGGTCTTACGCTTTTTCGTTATAACGCTGTTTCTATTTTATGCCAAATGCCCGTCATGCGCTTTAAAAAATTCCATCTTACGTTCTGTGCAAAATTTCGTTGGAGACAGGGCATATAACTTTTAAGTTCATTCAGGATGATGATGGCCAAGCAGCATTGACATTGCCAGAATAATGAAGCATGACCCCAAAAAGAAAAGCAGTCATATGGTAATCTGTAACATAGAACAAGATTTTAATTGCTACAATGTTATTCTTGAAGACAGCTCCGCTATGACAACTGTAGCACAAGGGGGTTGTCTACATTTGACGTCACGCAATTGTTGCTATTTCTAACACCAGTTTCGTCACAAAAACCTAGACCCTCCTCACCTCCTACTCACCCCACCATATGACGTCCCCCTTTTACGATATTTTTTTTTTAGTACTGGTCACATAATTATTTTTGGGTCGATCTACTACGGCCGTATTCTGGACATTTGTTGTACTGACTATTTACGTGTTTTTCCATGGTCGGCACTTCTTTCTTTTTCTGCTATGTAGCAGATATTTTGTATTTTCAAACATTCTTACACTCCTCTCACCTGATATGTCGTCATGTCTGTTTCTCACCAGTCCCTCCCTGCTTTGCAAGGAACGGCTGATATAATAATTTAATCGACAACCGTGTTGGTTAATCTCGGGTGTGGCCAACATCAGACTACAAATTAACATTAAAATCGCCTAGCGCATTTGTTTAACCGCTGATAAGGCCAGGGTGCATTCTTTGTCAAGATGGTAAAGAGACGGATTGTGTGTGCTCAAGCGACAGGTAACGAGATTACTCGTCTGTGCGACACATTTTGGATAGACCTGCATGACATCGCCGTTTCCGGTACACCTTGTTACAAAGACATTACTTTACATTAAAGTAATAATAAGTTATTTGTAAACATTGCTGATAGAGGATCGGATGTTTTCATTCCATATATGGGAGACGTGACCTTTTGCATCACGCATATTAGTTCAGGCGGAAATAATTTTGAAATGACACCACTAAACATCGCATGTTTGAAACGATTGGAGCTTTCTTAGCATCGTAACAGAACAAATGCGGGGAAGGACAGGCAATATAGCCTGACCTTTTTACAGTTTTAAGACACTGTGAAATTCACTGTGAGGATCTCTTGCGAAGACGAAACCAGACAGCCAGGGTTAGAATTCAGAATTCTCTTTATCAGACCGGACTTTGTGGAACATCTTGAAAGACGTAAAGAGCCCATGAAAACCATTTTAATAAGGAGGACCGGCATCTGAGGAAACTGAAACACGGAGTCAAAGTGGCAGTTTAGTGCTAACATAACGAACCCAAGACACGTGAAAAAAGTCATCTGTAAACACAAAACTGGGCAAATTTCAACAAGCTTCAACGTCTTTTATTTGCGTTTGAACCGATTTTTTCACATTTATCTTCATCTTTAACCGTGTTTTGTCGTATCGCCATAATGGCCGAAAAACACACAGGATATGTTACTAATATGTGAACAGTGAACAAACTGTGTGATCAACCATAACTTTCTTACTTTTTCTGTGTTTCTAAATGGATTACCTGCACAAAGAGAGCAGTGAAACTGTATTGTGATAACAATTTATGTTACAAGCCTTACGTAAGTCGAAAATTTTTGTTCAAAATTTCAAGTTATCTTTTTTCCGTGTACATGTTATCTGTTATAACATAAACATAACATAAAATTAGCTAGAAAGGCATATGGATTTATACTGTTCATCCAATGTACTTTAATTTGATATATAATATGTTATACTTAACTCATGATTAGACACACATTGTCAGTAAACGTAAATTATGTATGTGTAAATTTTTGGGGCTTAAAAATAATTCCGTCCAGAGCTGAAAATAATTACGTACGGAAAGAGTTAAACATACTTCTCCGAGCAAACAGTCTGTGAGCCAAGATTGACGAAAGTTGTACGTTTTACATTTTATATTTTTCATTACTAACATGTGAACTAATTTGTATATATTGCCATGTGAATATTAATATGTGAAAATCGCTACTGAATGTCCAAGACATTTGAAGCTGGCAACCTCATCATATAGAATGATGATTTCATGAACCACCACTGCAAGGGCTGGTGACTGCTTTATTGCTTGTTTCTTAAAGAGAATTACAAAGCATAGGTAGTCCAAAGTTCCATATGGAGCAGGGAGGGAAATATGAAAGAAATAATGTACATTCTAATTATAATATTTCATTTTCAAACCAGTGTAAATGCATATTTAAACATATGCACTTTAAAATTAATGAAAGTTTCAAAGCTTTTCAATCAGTGTAGATGCAAATGAAAACATATTCAATCTATATTGTGAACACTTTCCAATCAGTGTATATGTTAATGTAAACATAACCTATCTATACTATTAACCGTTTCATTTGAATATAAAGTAAATATAAAGCTATTCAATTTAAAAGTAAAGAAAGTTTTCTCTCGAGGGATTAAGTTTAATTCTGATCGAGGGTACATTCTGAGGTAGATGGGATGGTCTACAACCTTGACCAGCGACGAGCGTGATCGGTCTACCAAGAACCAACCCATCAGAAGGAGCAGAACCGTCACTGACAGCTAAGTAACACCTAAAAGCTGCCAAGTGACCTCCTTTACACACTTCTATTCCATCACAACAGGGATGATAAACTTTTTTTAAATAAATAATTATTCATTTCTTTAAAATCTTTTTAAAACCTAAATGACTTTTAAATTTGTTAACTGTAAATATACAAATTTAACATCGATTTAATAGTTTTGAATTTACTGCATGTTTGTCTCAGTCTATTTACTAAATACACTATAAACAGAGCTATACCATAATAAGAAGAATTAAACTGAGTAAATCAGAGTTGTGGCTTGAACGAGCTGAAATTAATAATTGCTTAATTCTTCATAAAAGACAGCGGACCGATATAAGTTAACAATTGCCCTGCCAAATGCTGCATTGTTCTTGACTTCGGAAATATCTTATGAAAACTCCCTGAGATAGAAGCATCCCTATCCTTCTATCTACAGCTGTGCCAAGAGTAATCTTGTGCGAAGGTAGACACCTTTGAAGACCCATATTAGATACTCTTGAGTTGTTGCCACTGTTGGACCACTATTGCAAAGCAGGGGAGGCAAATCCGTGACTGTACTCCGGAAAAGCAACACCGTTATCGAATGTAAATTAGTTACAGTCATCATCATCATCATCATCATGACCTTTCAACTCCCCAAGGAGCATATGTTTTATGAACAGCCTTCATGTCACGTGCCATCAGCTCAAGGTCTTTCCATATGTTCTTCATCCCCTTTATATCTGTCGCCAGTTCTCTTCTCCATGTATTCCCTAGTGTTCCTCTGCCTCTTTTACCATGGGGGTTCCAGAACAAGGACTGTCTGGTAAAGCTATCAGCAGGTTTCTCAGTGGTGTGTCTTATTCATCTCCAGTGTCTTCTTCCCCTGTCTGGCACTTGTTAGGTTCGTGTCATCAGTTCCACATTAGGGGTCTTTGTCTACAACTACAATCCTTCTATTTAGGCAAGCACCCATTTATGAGAGCGTCCGTGGTTGGCGCACAGGGCTCTCGTGGCAAAGGTAGAGGGTTGGAAACACGGTGGTGTCACGTTACAGTCTTTCTGCTGTAAATAGATACCTGACCTTACCCTTGAGCCAGGAAAGGCAAAGGCAGCGAGGAGAGGAAGTGGTTACTTGACCTCTTGAAGCTTGATCTAGTATTGTGGTCTCTAACACTTCAATCCCCTACAGCCAGGGCTGGATTAACCATTAAGCAAAATAAGCACGTGCTTAGGGCACCAAGGGAAAAGGGGGGGGGGTGAGGCAGTAAGTGGGGGAGGGTAGAGATTAAAGCATCTCGCTGTCTGTCACGTCATAAAGCTTCAAAGTCTATTTTGAACAGAAAGTTGCCACTCACAACCTCGCCCTCAGTGACAATCACCTGTTTTAGTTCACGGCTGATTATTCAGTATCCACAGCTAACCTCTATATCTAGAGGCCATTCAACAACCCACTACACAGTTCTCTGGTAGGAGAAAAGGTTTCTCCCCCAGAATATAAAACATACAAATATTAAATTAATTACTTTAATTGTGATTGCCCACCCTAATGGCTATATTACAGACTTTCGAATATCTTTACCATAAGAAAATGATAAATCAAGAGATTGGCATGGTACCACAGATGGAATTATGTCAAGGTTACATCCTCTCCTTCTTAAGTTTTTCTTTACGCAGTGCCAGGTCAATGCCATATGCACTCTAAGCCTATAAACGCAGAAATGTGAGGTCAAAATCTCTTATATCTTTGCCTTAATCGAATGACATCAAAAAGTTGGGACAAGCGAGAGTTCATTGACTTTATCATCAGATCTCGTATAGGTTCTAAAACAGAGCACGAAAATCAAGTTTGGGATAAACAACACTAGAAGACCCCCCCCCCCCCTTTTCCCCTCCCACACACACACACGCACACACATATTAAACATGGGGGGGGGGGGGGAAAACAAAAGTAGAAAAGCGACGCTGTTTCGATATCTTTAGAACAGCGATTCTTAATTTTTTTCAAGGTCTCACACCCGCTTACAGCACCCCCTTACAGAATCTTATGACGCCTGTATCCACTAACATAATCTTATGACGCCTGTATCCACTAACATAATCTAATGACGCCTGTATCCTTTAACAAAATCTTATGAAGCCTGTATCCTCTAAGAGAATCTTATGAAGCCTGTATCCTCTAAGAGAATCTTATGAAGCCTGTATCTAACAGAATCTTATGAAGCCTGTATCCTCTAACAGAATCTTGTGAAGCCTGTATCCTCTAAGAGAATCTTATGAAGCCTGTATCCTCTAACAGAATCTTATGAAGCCTGTATCCTCTAACAGAATCTTGTGAAGCCTGTATCCTCTAAGAGAATCTTATGAAGCCTGTATCCTCTAACAGAATCTTGTGAAGCCTGTATCCTCTAAGAGAATCTTATGAAGCCTGTATCCTCTAACAGAATCTTATGAAGCCTGTATCCTCTAAGAGAATCTTATGAAGCCTGTATCCTCTAACAGAATCTTGTGAAGCCTGTATCCTCTAAGAGAATCTTATGAAGCCTGTATCCTCTAACAGAATCTTGTGAAGCCTGTATCCTCTAAGAGAATCTTATGAAGCCTGTATCCTCTAACAGAATATTATGAAGCTTGTATCCTCTAACAGAATCTTGTGAAGCCTGTATCCTCTAACAGAATCTTGTGAAGCCTGTATCCTCTAAGAGAATCTTATGAAGCCTGTATCCTCTAAGAGAATCTTATGAAACCTGTATCCTCTAACAGAATCTTATGAAGCCTGTATCCTCTAAGAGAATCTTATGAAGCCTGTATCCTCTAACAGAATCTTATGAAGCCTGTATCCTCTAACAGAATCTTATGAAGCCTGTATCCTCTAACAGAATCTTATGAAGCCTGTATCCTCTAACAGAATCTTATGAAGCCTGTATCCTCTAACAGAATCTTATGAAGCCTGTATCCTCTAAGAGAATCTTATGAAGCCTGTATCCTCTAACAGAATCTTATGAAGCCTGTATCCTCTAACAGAATCTTATGAAGCCTACATCCCCTTTAGAATATTATGATGCCTCGTACCCCAGTATCTTCTAACTCGTAAAATATGCCTGAAGGACGAAAAAGATATAAAAGTCAGTCTTTTTTACATGAATGGAATATAACAATATTTTATTTAAATATTTAAAGTATTTGGTGAGCCAGGAAAAATGGGAAACTAGTCATTAGTGGCACATGATGTACCAGTGCTTTTCGATGAGGAAACGTTTTATCACACCGTTACATTGTGAAAACTTTCTTTTGAATATAACCCGCGCCATTGTTTGAAATATATCGCAAAAGGTTATCATTTGATATACAATATATTCCTACCTAAAGAATGACACAGAAATAATATTGATTTGGTATAGTTTGATTTTAAGGACTATCTTCATTGCACACGGACTACTCCATCAGTGCTCCGATCTCCTCACT
This sequence comes from Oreohelix idahoensis, assembly GCA_024509875.1. Classification (NCBI taxonomy): domain Eukaryota; kingdom Metazoa; phylum Mollusca; class Gastropoda; order Stylommatophora; family Oreohelicidae; genus Oreohelix; species Oreohelix idahoensis. The sequence continues at coordinate 36,921 of JAMPIV010003102.1, read as the reverse complement.
TAGATCACACAAGGAGGATCTCAGCACAGTGCACGAACTCCGTAGCACCGGCGAGAATCCCAATGTTTTTATATATAAGAATCACATATTCTATAAATATTTTTTATATTGGGTAGGTTTCTAATTTTTTTAATTTTGCCAGGGCAGCGGCCTAACAGCCTACTCTTTACGATTTCCAACTGCCGTGGGATTTTTAACGTGCACACGTGACCTCCTATATCTTCGCCATTATCCGAGAAGGATAGGTATCCGATCTCACTACACAGGAGACCAGGGGGGGGGGGGGGAGTATGACATCATTAGGACCACTGGTTCTGAAAAAAATTTCCATAAATTATGTTTCCTCAACTGGGAATCGAACCCGGTACCTCTAGAGCTCGAGGCAGACGCCATACCTCTTAGCCACTGCGACCCGATATGTTTGAAATCGTATAATAAATGTTAGAATACATGTGTATGGAAACTGACAAATTGACATTTGATTGTAAGCCATGAGTTTACTAGACCAATGAGCCTGCGTCTACTGCTTTTCTAGTATGCTTTAGAAAATGCTATTTAAAAATGTGACATGCTTCGTTTTGTATTCACACTGTCAATGGTCTTTTTCTTACAAAAATATATATATATATATACACATGTGATAACTGCGCCGTTCCTCTGATCTCACCAGCTGAGACATGCTGCGTGAGCAACAGCTGGACCTCTTTATTCAAGTGCCCAACCTCGTGCCCACCGAGACATCGTTGTGAGCACGAAAAAAATGTTTTTTATAGTCAAAAATGACTGAAAAAAGATAGATAGATAGATAGATAGATAGATAGATAGATAGATAGATAGATAGATAGATAGATAGATAGATTAGATAGATAGATAGATAGATAGATAGATAGATAGATAGATAGATAGATAGATAGATAGATAGATAGATAGATAGATAGATAGATAGATAGATAGATAGATAGATAGATAGATAGATATAGATAGATAGATAGATAGATAGATAGATAGATAGATAGATAGATAGATAGATAGATAGATAGATAGATAGATAGATAGATAGATAGATAGATAGATAGATAGATAGATAGATAGATAGATAGATAGATAGATAGATAGATAGATAGATAGAACGAACTTTATTTTCAAAGGGTTGAGAATTTGGCAAGCAGGCCCGTCTGACATTCTGCCCTTCCTTTCTCTCACCTTTCATACTGAATTAATTTATTCCCGCATAAATTTTACATATCAATGTCAAGGAATTCAACGTTATAAAGCAAAATAAAATAAAATAGCACACTCATATTCACATTAACTACTTATAATCATGACATAAAATTTGTTGAAAGGTACAAACATCGTCATTAGAACCTACAGTTGATATTATAAGAAAAGATAATATGATTAGGGCGGCATGTAATCAGAACTAATAAAGTATTCGAAAAGTCTTCGATTGTATGAATAGGGACTGAGGTTGTTTCTTAGGTTATTGTTGCGTGATAAATTCTCGCAACATCGTTTTATTTCAATATCTATTTTATAACGCAAGGGCAACAACTGCTTGAAATTTATAGTCACTTTTCTCGGTAAGCATTTGTCTTCTCGCGTTGGTATCGAATGCAGTTAAGTTTTGAGCTGTGGTTTTTTTGCGCCGGACTGCGCATGACTTGTCTTGCTTCTTGGTCGATCGGTTTCCGCCCACCACTAGTGGAGTGAGCGATTTGGAATGGCGAAAGAGATGCCTCGTTGAAGAGGGGATCTCCGCTATTTTTTTGTTCTGTCAGGAATGTGAGAGTCCTCTTATGGATATTTCGTTTATTCGAGATAATACCTCTAGTGTATTTGCACATGCCGGGAGGCATAATATTTCTGTGTATTTCCGGAAGGCAAGGTAAATTAACATTTTCATTAACTCTATCGATTTTTGGTCGTGAACGATTTCTGGTTCATAGCCTGTCTTCGAAAGTCGTCGTCACGAGATGTTTTCCTAGCTCACATGTCGCTGCATTGTACTGCATCGGTTGATGCATGTACCAAGGACCATTACTTGCTACTTTGTTAAATGAACTAGGTTTGGAAAACCTTTATTATCTAGAGGATATTTTTGAGGACATTATTTATACTTCGGCAGACGTGTCTGTCTTGCTGAAGTCAAACTAAGGAGAGTGAACTGATCTCATATATCTGGTTATCTCCTGGCTGTTATAGAAAAGGATGGAGTTTTTCACCTGACTACATTTACAGCACTATGAAATATAACATGCATCTGACTCATCATTGTAATGCTGTCTACCGTCTATTGCTGTATTGAATGTTGCTGTGATAATGACTGTTTGATGTGTCTACATATTCGCGTAACCATTTTGTCACTGTGGCGTCCACAATAAATAATGAAGAAAAAACGTCAACGGCTGTTACAAGAATCATTGACTTTATACGTCGTGAGTTTACTGACGTCCTATGTGGATTGCCCTGTTATTTTGTATGAACATTGTTTTGACTGAACACATCTGCACACCACACAAAACCAGACATGCGGATACCATCCATCATCATATGGCATCACGCATCATTTGGTGGCCATAAGCTGGTTTGATTCTGGTACCAGCAAACACGGGGTCCCTTACCCACTTCATTTTCAACAAGAATTCATCAGCATCCTTCAAGAAATTAACATTCTTCAATACAGTCAACATCTTCAAAATTTTCAAAGTACTCGGCGTTGCCCGGTAAAAGTCAAAATTTCAACTTTTTGACGGAAACAAGAATTTGACAGTACCCGGCGTTGTTACATGTTGCCGGATAACTCGGACTGCTGTTATCTTTTACGCAAGTCAAGCAAGTTGCTGCTGTCAAGGTTCCAGTGCTGTCGTTTTTGTGAAGGTCAAGTGCCGGTTGAAACGGGTTGTTTTCTGAAGAAGGCCAAGTACCGATTTCCATCAACTTACTTTTGGATTAGAAGGTCAAGTGCCGAAACAACTCAACACACAGTATTTCAGAAGCTCTTGTACCATCGTGTTAGCAGTGGAAGCAGTTCAGATGTGCCATCATCGTTGGAGCTTCGCTCTTTAGGACGTTGATTGACATCCGTTTTTTCTGCTGTTCTACGATTGGAAGCCTATAAGTTAAGTGGCCTGTTTGTATGTAAACTGTGCCCTTATACTTCTGCTGAGTCTTCTGTGTATCATCTCATTCTATATGTTATATGTTTATATGTTATTCGTATATTTATATGTTTATATTTCAGCGGGTTCTCGGTTGGGTGGTGTCTCCGTTAGATTATGCCACGTCATAGAGGTCGTCTATTGTGAGCGTTTTCTGTAGGGTTTGCAAATTTCCGATACTGGAATTTGCTAAGCGACTTCTGTTGCTATTTATGTTAGCTGTGATGACATGTTTTAATATTGTTTTCGTTATTATTTCGCATTCTTTAGTTTTGTTTTGATTTGTTTGTATTTGTTAGCCTACTCTTGTCTATAATTTAGTTTCATACAACATTTTTTGTTTATACACTGTGGTGTCATGTATTTTGTTTAATTCTATCGCAGATATCGTCACATTTTTTGTGATATTTCATTAATTTCTGCTTTATTTTTAGTTGATTTCTGCGAACGTTTTTGTATTGTTGCTGATCTTTGTTATTGTTTACATTGTTATTGTTTACATTGTTTGTATTGTTTACATTTTCAATGTTTACATTCTGCATGTGTTTACATAGTCATTGTTTACAGTTATAGTAATTAGTTAATGGGCTATGCTAATGCACTGTTACTACTACACTGATAATAAATGAATGATGAATAGTGTCGTGCACTATTGAATGAGAAGTGCACTTATGATCAAGAATTGAGTGCTGATATTTCATATACAAGTTCTTTGATTGGAGACTTGTTTCCCACAGAGACTGGGATAATACAATGTGATGTGAATATACAAGTGCTTAATTAAGACTTGTTACACTTAGGTTTGAAATAAATTAGTTAATTATTTCAGGTTTTGGACTCATATGTTAGACAACATGTCTACATTTGAGCACTTTATTGAGCAGGGTAAATTGCTTGGCAAGACTGGTGATAAGTTAGAAGAATTTGCAACTGCTCGATATGATAAAGCAATGGAAGCTGAACAAAAGAAACTGCATATGGAAGCTGAACAAAAGAAACTGCAGATGCAGGTGGATGAAAAAAGATTCCAAATGGAAATGGAAAAACAAAAAAAGGGAATCAGAAGCTGAGGAAAGAAAACTCCAGCTACAGCTAGAAGCTGAAAGACTTCAAAAAGAGGCTGAAAATAAAAGACTTGAAAAAGAGGCTGAAAATAAAAGACTTGAAAAAGAAGCTGAAAATGAAAGACTTCAAAAAGAGGCTCAGGCTGAGGAAAGAAGATTACAGAGAGAGTCTGATGAGAGGAAAGAGAAAGCAAAAATGGAACATGAAGAAAAGGTCTTAGCTTTAGAATTGGAAAAATTGAAATTGACAAGCATGAGTAATGGTAATGATTCAAACAAGGGTTCATCTTCTGGTAAGGCTAATAATGATACTTTTAAGATTAAGTTACCAACATTTAGTCCTTCCAGCGATGACATAATGTTCTATCTGGACAGATTTGAACAAGCATGTACAGCTCATAACATAGACAAAGCAAAATAGTTTTATCAGTTATCAGGGATACTGACAGGTAAAGCTCTAAGTATATTAAATATGGTGGATGAACCTGACAAGAACAATTATGAGGTTGTCAGGGCCGCTTTGTTAAAGAAATATCAGCTTAACGAAGACGGCTATCGTCTACAATTTAAAAACATGTTACCTGAAAATGGAGTTGAATTCTCCGAGTTTATTGCAAGAATACGCATTACTTTCTCACGATGGGTTGAACTATCTAAGACGGAAAAAACTTATGAAGGACTTATGGACTTAATACTTAGAGACAAAGTCATGTCGTCTGTCAATGAGTCTTTCCTTGCTTTCCTTCATGAACGTAAACCTAAAACAATAAAAGAAATGGAAGATTTCTGTTGCCAATACGTAACTGCGCACCCACACATAACCATGGGTAACTCTAAGGTGAAAGAAGGTTTACCAGTTGCTTCGGCAGCTCCGTATGGCCAAAACTTTGCTCGTAGATTCCAACAAAATTTTGATAGAAAGAGTAGCGGTAATTTCTGTCAAAATCATGGAAATCAATTTCATGGTGATTCTTCTTCGAAGAATTGGAGACAACCTGATAGTGGTCGTTACTATCACCCTAATAATTATAAGCATTTCAAAAGAGGATATGGTAATAGAGGTTATTCCTGCCGAAGACCTCAGAACCAAACAAATAGATGTTCGCATCAATGTGAACATGATAGTAATCGTGGAAACTGGAATTCGAACCAGGATAACAATTACAATAGAGACAATAATAACTGCAGAGATAATAATAACTTTGATAACTTCAGAGGTAATAATAGTCGGGGTAGATCTCAACACAAAAAAAAAGAGATATCAGCAGGCTAATGCTGTACAACAGGAAACTGAGGGAGCCTGTAATCATGTTGTTGATAGTAAAAACTTTGACGCTGTCACTGGTTCTGCTTTTGACTTTGAGAGAGCAAACAAATGCCCCCAATGCAGTACTTTATTCGAACCGGGTACCATAACTACTTTGAGTTGTGGTCACCCACTTCCCGCTCTTCCTGCTGCTGTTGCGCATGACGGGAGGGGTTCTTTAATCCTACATAAGGGTCTTGTTAATGATACTCCGGTCTCACTACTTTTCGATTCCGGATGCACCACTATTGGTGTTAGACAATCGCTTGTAGATCCATCTTGTGCTACAGGAAGGGTTATTAAATGTGTCACATTTGGCGGCACTCTAGAAAAATATCCTACTGCTGTAATTCGCATTGCCACTCCTTTCTTTACTGGAGATGTGCATGCTTGTCTCTTACCTAATCCTATTGCGGACCTTATTATTGGTCGTATTCACGGAGTTAGGGAGTGTACCCCACAGCAGATTGCTGCTTGGGAAGATAATAACATGCAAGCTACAAATGCAGTAGTTACAAGAGCACAAGCTCTACAAACACCCGAAACTTCACTGAATAGTGATAATGAAGTTGATAGCCAAGATAGTCACTTAGTAATTACTCGTGACTCTTTCATAAAATTGCAAGAAGAAGATCCTTCTTTAAAAAAATTCTTCGTTCTTGCGAAGAAAGGTGATCCGAATCAGGATACAAATAGAAAATCTTGGATTGCAATGAGAAACGGCGTACTTGTACGTATGGTACAAGATTCGACTACGTCGGCACATTCGCAAATTCTTGTTCCCAAGAGCATGAGAGTCCAAATATTACAACATGCTCATGACTCGCAATGTGCTGGACATATGGGTTTTGCCCGTACGAAGTCGAGAGTCCTTGCGGCTTTCTTTTGGCCTTTTGTCAATAAGGACATTCGTATTTACTGCCGATTATGCAAGGTATGTCAGGAGGTCAAATCTAGAGGACCACGACATGCTGCGCCTATCCAGGCTGCTGACATTCCTATTCGGCCGTTTCAGAAAATGGCCATAGATATTATTGGCCCTTTTAAGGTCAAGTCGGCCAGAGGACATCAGTTTATCCTTACATGTGTCGATATGTGCACACGTTGGCCAGAGGCTATTCCTCTTAAGAGCATATCTACTACAGATATCGCAGATGCTCTTTGGTTGATATTTTCTCGCTTGGGTTTCCCCAGAGAAATATTGTCAGACCATGGCACTCAACTCATATCTGACACTATGTCACAGGTAATGTCTACCTTACATATTGAACGATCTCTCAGTAGTATCTACCATCCTATGTCTAATGGGTTAGTTGAGCGTCTGAATAGAACGCTCAAGACTTTGCTTGGTAAGATAACTGAAGATCATCCTCAAGATTGGGACAGGGTTTTACCCGCGGCTCTCTTTGCCTATAGAGAAGTCCCTAATGAACACACAGGATTTTCTCCCTTCGAACTTGTCTTTGGCGCGCGTCCACGCGGCCCTATGTCTTTATTACACGATCTCATCACTGCCGATGATATTAGCGATGAAACTCAATCCTCATATGAGTATGTCATTGCTCTTAGACAAAAGATCATTGAGGCATGTAAGCTAGCAACTGCTTCATCAGAAATTGCTAAAGAGAAGGCAAGGCAGTTTGCTAACAAGAATAGATGTCTACGACAACTTTGTCCAGGTGACAAAGCATTCGTCCTACTCCCCAGTAGGGAAAATAGACTTCTTATTGCATGGAAAGGTCCGTATGCAATAGTCTCTCGGATTTCCGATGTTGACTATGTGGTCGATATTGATGGAAAGCATAAAACTTTCCACATAAACATGCTTTCGGAATTTCACGAACGTCCGGACTATTTGCTGCCTATTTTCCAGGCAACGGATGATGCTCCTGCACCTCACGGTCATTATTCATCCCTGTCTGTCATTCAGGATGAGGAAGCTACCTTCTCTGATGTCAACCTTCCCCTTCCAGTGGTTCCATTACATTCCACGGAATCTTGGAAAAACGTTTCTGTTTCTCCTAATCTTTCTGGTGACGAACATCGACAAGTCTCGTCGATGTTACAAACATTTCAGGATGTTCTCACTGACATTCCTGGACACACAGATGTCATAGAACATGACATAATTCTTACCGACAATAATCCAGTTAGGGTTAGGCCTTATCCTATTCCTATACACTTTCAGTCGCAAGTGGAAAAGGAATTGGATGAAATGATTCAATTAAATATAATTGAACCATCGACTTCACCATATTCTTCTTCCATGGTTATTGTCCGGAAGAAGGATAAGAACATACGAATTTGTGTTGATTATCGCAAATTGAATCAGGTCACAAAGTTCGACGCTGAACCGATGCCTTTGTTAGAAGATCTACTGATTAGACTTTCTAATTCTAGATTCTTCACTAAACTTGACTTGTCTAAAGGTTATTGGCAAGTGCCTTTAGCAGAGCATGCCAAACCTCTTACTGCTTTTTCTACACCTAGGGGTCTATTTCAATGGAATGTTATGCCTTTTGGTCTCATGAACGCCCCTGCCACTTTCGTTCGCATGATGCGTCGAATTCTGTCACATCGTTCGGATGTCATCGCATACTTAGATGACATCTGTCTCTTCAGTGATACCTGGGAAGATCACTATTTAGGGTTATATGACTTACTGTCCACTCTACGTGAGAATAATTTGACAGCGAAACCTTCTAAAGCTTTTGTTGGTTTTGGTGAAATCTCTTTCCTGGGTCATCGTGTTGGTCATGGTCTCTTGAAGACAGAAGACCACAATACTTCCAAAATACTGAACATCTCTGTTCCTAAAACGAAGAAACAAGTTAGGAGTCTCTTAGGTTTAATTCAATTTTATGGGAGATTTATTCCAAATTTATCTTCGATCATGGCACCTCTATCAACATTGTTGAAGAAAGGTTCGCCTAATCTGGTCCGTTGGTCTGAAGAATGCCAATCTTCACTAGACCAAATCAAGAATATATTTTCTTCTCCTCCCATCTTAAGATTACCTACTCTTGATAGGACTTTTGTTCTTCGGAGTGATGCTTCATCCACTGGGATTGGAGCAGCACTGATGCAAGAATATGCAAATACTCTGCATCCTGTTATGTACATTTCTAGAAAACTAAATGCGGCAGAGAGGAACTACTCGGTTTTAGACCGTGAGTTGTTAGCGATGGTTTGGTCAATTCTAAAGCTACAAAGATTCCTCCTGGGCGCACATTTCATTCTAGAGACTGATCAGAAAGCTCTTACAGCTATTCAGACTAAGAATTTGAAGAGTTCGAGATCCACTCGATATGCTATAGCTCTTCAACCTTTTCACTTCACGGTACGAGCTATCCGTGGTGCGGATAATGTGATGGCTGACATTTTGTCTAGATGCCCACATGACTCCAACTAATACTTCTGTCCTATATTTCCATATATTACAGAGTAATAACACACCTATATTTCTACAATAGATTAGCACATCTGTACTTACTTTATATGTACACACTATCGTGCTTTGTTGTCATCTTCTTCTGTTCGTTTTTTAAGATGATAGAGGAGGACTGAGTAGTTAATATAAGGGCCGTTAGTTTACTAAACAGCCACAATTATTAATAATGTATTGTACCTTATGAAGCATATTAGTTATTAATTAGCATTATATTGCTTGTACTTTCTCAGAATGTCATTGTTGAGCTGAGGACTTACCTTACTAGTATCAAGCATGACGAGTTCTAGATTGTGTACTTACCCTCGGAATACCAGAGCATATGTCCTGGATCGTCATGTAGTTTAACTTTACTATGTACTTATGTCATTACATGTCAAAGAATGTACTATTTAAATTTTCCTATCAGATTTGTACATCCATTTTTAAAGACAATATTAGAGTATGCTGTTTAATGATGATTATGGTAACTTGCATACGTATATTGTGTTTACATGCTAACGTGATGTGTGTTGGTGACACCTCCCCGATGTGAATATTTTTTGAGACATATTTATTTTTCTGTTGAGGTATATCCTCACCAGACACTCTATAATTAGCCTATTGTTTGGCAATTTAGTTAATTATCAGCGCATAATTCGTGCGTTTTGAGCCGCTTATCGCATGCTCTTTGATATTGAAAAAAAAAAATATGTTCCACATTTTTTTTTTTTATCGGGAGGAGGTGGTGATATGTTGCGTGATAAATTCTCGCAACATCGTTTTATTTCAATATCTATTTTATAACGCAAGGGCAACAACTGCTTGAAATTTATAGTCACTTTTCTCGGTAAGCATTTGTCTTCTCGCGTTGGTATCGAATGCAGTTAAGTTTTGAGCTGTGGTTTTTTTGCGCCGGACTGCGCATGACTTGTCTTGCTTCTTGGTCGATCGGTTTCCGCCCACCACTAGTGGAGTGAGCGATTTGGAATGGCGAAAGAGATGCCTCGTTGAAGAGGGGATCTCCGCTATTTTTTTGTTCTGTCAGGAATGTGAGAGTCCTCTTATGGATATTTCGTTTATTCGAGATAATACCTCTAGTGTATTTGCACATGCCGGGAGGCATAATATTTCTGTGTATTTCCGGAAGGCAAGGTAAATTAACATTTTCATTAACTCTATCGATTTTTGGTCGTGAACGATTTCTGGTTCATAGCCTGTCTTCGAAAGTCGTCGTCACGAGATGTTTTCCTAGCTCACATGTCGCTGCATTGTACTGCATCGGTTGATGCATGTACCAAGGACCATTACTTGCTACTTTGTTAAATGAACTAGGTTTGGAAAACCTTTATTATCTAGAGGATATTTTTGAGGACATTATTTATACTTCGGCAGACGTGTCTGTCTTGCTGAAGTCAAACTAAGGAGAGTGAACTGATCTCATATATCTGGTTATCTCCTGGCTGTTATAGAAAAGGATGGAGTTTTTCACCTGACTACATTTACAGCACTATGAAATATAACATGCATCTGACTCATCATTGTAATGCTGTCTACCGTCTATTGCTGTATTGAATGTTGCTGTGATAATGACTGTTTGATGTGTCTACATATTCGCGTAACCATTTTGTCACTGTGGCGTCCACAATAAATAATGAAGAAAAACGTCAACGGCTGTTACAAGAATCATTGACTTTATACGTCGTGAGTTTACTGACGTCCTATGTGGATTGCCCTGTTATTTTGTATGAACATTGTTTTGACTGAACACATCTGCACACCACACAAAACCAGACATGCGGATACCATCCATCATCATATGGCATCACGCATCAGTTATGTGGAAGACAATTCCAAAGATGAGCAAAAGAGTAAGCTAAGCTTTTCTTGAATAAGTCAAGCCTAGGCTTGGGCACTTGCAATTTGTTAAAGCGTTGACTGCGTCTTTCGTTGCATTTGAACATTGGCCACAGATATGCTGGAGCATTATGTGACAGGATTTTGTGAACAAATTTAGCTTTGTTAAACGGGAGGCGCTTTCTTAAGGGCAGTGTTTGAATACTTTTACATAGATCTACACACTGAGTTAGGCAGTTGTCAGAGACTAGACGCACTGCACGCTTTATCACACACACACACACACACACACACACACACACACACACACACACACATACACACACATACACACACATACACACACACACCTATATATATATATATATATATATATATATATATATATATATATATATATATATATATATATATATATGTTTGTAAGAAAAAGAACATTGACAGTGTGAATACAAAACCAAAATAGGTAGATAGATAGGTAGGTAGGTAGGTAGGTAGATAGATAGATAGATAGATAGATAGATAGATAGATAGATAGATAGATAGATAGATAGATAGATAGATAGATAGATAGATAGATAGATAGATAGATAGATAGATAGATAGATAGATAGATAGATAGATAGATAGATAGATAGTAGGTAGGTATATAGATAGATAGATAGATAGATAGATAGATAGATAGATAGATAGATAGATAGATAGATAGATAGATAGATAGATAGATAGATAGATAGATAGATAGATAGATAGGTAGGTAGGTAGGTAGGTAGGTAGGTAGGTAGGTAGGTAGGTAGGTAGGTAGGTAGGTAGGTAGGTAGAGAAATACAAATAGATAGATAGATAGATAGATAGATAGATAGATAGATAGATAGATAGATAGATAGATAGATAGATAGATAGATAGATAGATAGATAGATATGTGACGGTGCGAAGACGATGTGTGAAGGAGAATAAGGATTTGTGTGTAATGTTGTCGTCACTCTCTATGGCCTACTTTCACACACGTTCCGCAGTCACAGAAAAACTCTTGATGACAGGGGTCCCACTTTTATTAATGAAACCCTATCAGTTAGCACAAGAATCATACAGAAACAATGTTGTCCGCAAGTTTACTTTGAAGACAATTCCTAAGCAACACCATATAACCAAGCTATTTAGGTAACACCATCTAATAACCCAGCACAGACTGCTGGACTCTCTGAAATAAAATGAAACAAAATAAACTAGCATCGTACTAATGGACAAACATAATCTACTTAATAATACATACATATGTGTGAAATTATGCAAGTACATGCCCTTGAATGACCATGTGTGTGTGTGTGTTCATGCAAGTCTGTATGTATGTGTAATCAACAATAAACATATCTCAATCAACAACAATGCCTTCATACGCATATTAGATACTAACTCCATCATCACCCGAGATAAAACTTAAATGAAGCACTTCTATCTATGATGAAATATTCCACACAGCGCACTGGTCTAAATGACATCAATTTATCAGTATCTTAGAGGTCTAGCTGCTCTAAAGAAAAAGGAGATATATACTCTATTCTTACAGCTCTGTACTAAATGTAATCATCATCATCTCAGCCCGTAACCCGTCATGGGTCGTAGGGGTGCCATGGTGGAAGCATCAGCAGACAGGGTCCTCCACTGCTCTCTATCCTCAGCAATGCGTACAAGTGTGGAAAAACCGTGTCCTGCCCATTCTTTGATGTTATCAGCCCAGGATTTTCTTTGCCTTCCTCTTCTCCGTTTACCTTCGACTGTCCCCTGAAGGATCGTTTTCGAAAGGGAGTCATGACGAGTTACATGCCCAAACCAGGCAAGCTTTCGATGTTTCACTATTGACAAAAGTGGTTCTTGGTGGCCTGCATAGGTGTTTATCTTCTCTCTAACATAGACATTTGTTTTGTGCTCTTTATAGCAAATGCGCAAAATTCTTCTATAACATTTATGCTCGAAAGCCTGAATCCTTCGCTCCGTATCTGCAGTGAGTGTCCAGCTCTCACACCCATACAAGAGAATAGATAATACAAGTGATTTGTATAATTTGATCTTCACAGGAAAACTGATGTTACTTTTCCAGATCACATTCAACTTTGTCATGGCAGCTGAGGCCATCTCAAGTCTTGTCTTGATTTCTTTACTTGATCTTCCATCACTACATATAGTGGACCCGAGATATTTAAAGGTGTTAACTTCTTCTAACGTTTGCCCATTTAACGTAATGTTGGTCGGAACATGTTTCTTATGGCTATTCACCAATATCTTGCTTTTTTCTATATTAATTTCCATCCCATACGTTCTTGTTACTTTCTCCAGTCTAGAGGTAAGGTCTTGAAGTTCTGATTCTGATCCAGCTATCAGATCAATATCATCAGCAAAACGTAGGTTGCACAGAGGTCGGCCTCCAATCGATATGGTTGATTTATAATCGTAGAGAGCCTCCTGCATAATATGTTCTAGATAAATATTAAAGAGCACTGGGGACAGGATACATCCCTGCCGAACTCCTACAGTTGTTTTGAAAAATTCTCCAATGTAATAGGCATAGGCTACTCACGGTGCTAGAGAGTACGCTAATCTTTCTCTCACAATAATCACTGATGTAACATTAACCACACTTACGGCTCACAAGAATGCAATATAACCATTACTTAACACTACACAAATCATAATAGTAATGGTAATAAGTACACACTTGTATACAGCGCAATGCGACACTAGAATTCCTCTTATAAATGCACTAAGATACTTAACACATTTAACACAGTCTCACAGTCGAAAATAGCGATGAGATATACGTGAAATTACACTTAAGTACACATACATCGCCAGTCAGCTTCTATCAAGCTATAACATATCATCAGGGTACATGTAATACAATCCAGTGTAGTGCTTCACCGAAATAAGCTCCAGTTCCTCCACGAATGATTAATCCTCTCAATGGGGAACGCTTACTTTGGTGGTGATTATTGGATATGATAATGTTATGTTCGAGAGTTCAGGTAGCAAAGTAATTACCAAGATTTTAGTGTTCACAGTGGACAGTAGTTAGTACTTCCAGTAGTTAACGGAATAGTCTGGTGGGTAAATCTCTCTGGATAAATCCACTTGACAACACAATGGTCAGTAGTCGGGAACAATGTTCAGTATAAATCTTTTGCCACAGCGGGCTGATAAAATTTAATGTAAAAATCTGGGTATTTTATATGTCCAGTCATAATTTAATTCTTAATGTTCATAAGTTTGGACTCTCTCTCTCTCTCTCTCTCTCTCTCTCTCTCTCTCTCTCTCTCTCCCCCTGGATGAAGTAAGAGGACCGCACAGGTCAACCTCTAGGACCCAATAATAATTAAAAATTGTTACTGGAGCTATTCGGGCCGCTGGTAGGCTGGTTTGTGATCAGTACTAGATTTAGGAAAAATAAAACATTTAATCACAATATCAATATCCTATCCTATCACGCGCAAAATTAAGATCTCTTATCTTCTCCGTCACTAAATTAAATTAAAAGCACACAGGTCTTAGCCTATCTTATCACGCTGCGCTCACCGGTTAGGGGTTTGCATTTTAAGGTATGTGCCTTTTTCCCTTCCCACCTCAATAAACTCTCAGCGTACAATATCGGAGATAATTTAATTATGACTACTTTACAAATATCGCTTGTCATTACTAGCTATTTGTTTCGCCACATGATCTTCCACTAGTCACTTACACATATTTACACAGAATGGATAGGAGTGAATTTAATTCCGTCAAGTAGTATGCGTATCCTAGTTTATTATTTAGTCAATTAAAACATCTCTTTCTGGGTGATAGCGAGTGATTAACTTTGCATTACGGCTGGAAAAGTTAGCTATATGTTATTCAATACGCCAGTCTTAGCACTTAGAAAAATCCCAGTGAATTATAATGAGGAACTTAACACATTAAATAACTTAAATGCTAATATATATATATATATATATATATATATATATATATATATATATATATATATATATATATATATATATATATATATATATATATATATATATATATATATATATATATATATATATATATATATATATATATATATATATATATATATATATATATATATATATATATATATATATATATATATATATTACCGCAAATCAGAAAAATGAAACAATCTCCACGGAAATCTAATAATCCACTTTCCACAATGGTTAGAATCACGAGCTAGACCTCAAAAATATCCTGAGCGTACTGATAAACTGACTTTGGTAGGACGGATTATATATAATGAAAACTGTTATTTTCACTAACTGGTGCGAGAAATAGCGTCTTCGTCCATTTCAGGGGAAACAACTCGTTTGTTTCTCGATATAAGAATTGCTGCCCCTTTGGTACCGACCAACAACACAGACCAACTAAGCGAACAGACCCGCTTTGATTTTGTCTCTTGCTGCAGCTCGGATTATTATCTCCCCCTGGGACCGCGGACACACGAATGTGGTCGGTAACTCTAATCATCTCCCCTTGTTGCATTTCTCTTTACGTCCCCTGAAACGTTGGACATCAAAACCGTTATCGGCTGACCTCCTTCTCGCATTTTCCCTGATCAAAGAAAGATTAAATCTAGCCGCGCACTCCTATCTGTTCAACCATGCTTAATTGCCAAATCGGCTCGCGTAATAATTGCGATAGCGAGTCAGGGCTCTTGTTGACTGTTATTTTGCCTGTCTGAACGAAGGTAAACCTTGACAGCACATTCTTCATCTTCTTTGATCCTTAGCCGCCGACCGTCAAAGCAGTCAGTGGCCATCACGCCTAGTAGCGTCTTGTAGGGCAACAACAAATTGATTCTACTTTGCTCGGTCGGTGGCCATCCTTCGTACAGTGTCCAAACTCTGTTCATTCTTTGCATCTCAGCCTTCACAGTCCTCCGCCAGGTTGTTTTTCGTCGGCCTCTCTTTCGTTTTCCTTCAGGGGTCCAAAGTTGACAGCACATGTCAACAGAAAAATATAGGCGTGGCTTCAAAGGTGAGTCTACAGTCAGTGAATTTCGTGGCTTTCGCGTAGCAAAAAATATAAATCTTAGAAGGGAGGGGTGGGGGAGGGCGGGGGAAGTGGATGGTCACTGCTGCACTTTTTACATATATATATATATATATATATATATATATATATATATATATATATATATATATATATATATATATATATATATATATATATATATATATATATATATATATATATATATATATATATATATATATATATATATATATATATATATATATATATATATATATATATATATATATATGTGTGTGTGTGTGTATGTGTGTGTGTGTGTGTGTGTGTGTGTGTGTGTGTGACAACATACATCCATACAGAATCGTTATTATCCAAAAAAATACATTAACATGTACATGATATAGTATAAAACACCATATCATATCGGATAATCATTTAGAGTCCGCAAGTGTGCTAAACTCCGCCCAGGAAACAATCGCCAAACGTTCATAATTCGTTGAATTCAATTCGTACACAGTTTACAAGGTGACATCAAAAGTCTCCAGCCTTCAGTTACCGTCACCGTCTTTTGGGACATGAGCAAAAACCAAACATTCACGATTCTACTAAACACACAATCTGACACCTGTCCGCGATGTGGTAAAGTGTCTTTCAGCAACGCGCACCATAGTAAGGGGTCAGTGGATCTTTCCATTCTCGATGAGGGGTGACAGTATCCGGTCGCCATTGATAACGAAGCTATAGTTTCTTTCCGGTGGCTTCATAAACTAATATATATATTCTTTACAAATAAAAATGTCAATTTTAAAGTTTAATCTTCGTCTTTCATTGATATCCTTAATTTCTGTAGCCATCTTTTCGGGTGTTGTTATAGTCGATGTTAAGAATTTCCACTTACTAACGTGAGAGCTTAAAGTTGACACACCTCTCAAAGCCGTGGAAAAGTCTCTTATCTGCTACAAATCTTGTATCAGCATTGCACAAAATTGATAAGTCAGTGGATCTTTCCATTCACAATGAGGGGTGACAGTATCCAGTTAGCCATTGCTAACGAAAACATTGTTTCTTTCCAGTGGATTCACAAATGAATATACGTATATTTTTTGTAAATGAAAAGTTCAGTTTCATAGACCTTTTCGTTTTTATCTATCACAAATATCCCTAGTTTATGTAACAATCTCTTCGAGTATTTGATAATAGGTGTTAAGAATATCCACTTACTACCGTGGGGTGCCTCAACGCTAACCGTCAGGTCGAGCCGGCTTGACATGTTTCTATTGTCATAGATCGAATAACTTGAAGTTGAACCAATACATGGCTACCTCATTGGGCATGTATGATTATAATAAGGCATTGCTTCAACTTGCGATATTAATATGGCCTCTCGAAATTTGATAACAGCAGTAACAATAGCCTTCATTAAATGTGTGATGTTTTGAAACAAAGTCCGGTTGACAAATCACAAAACCGCCATCTTGGCTACTTGGTACCAACACAAACAGCGAACTCGCATGACAGGCAATCTTGATGTTTTCACCTTTAAAACACTTAGCAACATAATCCTGAACATTAGCCAAACACACTACAAACTCATACAGCGTTAATGAGGGCTGTTACCACAGATGCAGACTCCAAAACAACGACATTGAAATGCACAACACAAAAGTGCGGCCTACCACGCCGCCATCTTGGAAACATACGTACGTACATACATACATACATACATACGTACGAACATACAAACAAGGTACATACATAAATACATTACGATTTTAATGCCCTTCGACCAATATGGAACTTCTCAGCTTGTCATAAATTTATTTTGAGAGAAAGAGTCTTAGAAATAGTGGCCCTGTTTAGAGTGGAGAATGATGGTGAAAGCTCAGTAATAATAAGGGTTAGAAAGTAAATATTTGCTTCACAGAGTGCTGGGGGGAGTAAGGACTGACTTATTTACGACAATCGTTCCTCTCAATCTTCTCCTCAAACTCTCCTGGTCAAACAATTATTTGCCAGTTTCCAGACACACACCTGCGCTCACACCGATTTTGGTGCTTCAAACACACAGACGCACGTGAATACAAATTATATTAAAAAGATATGGGAAATTTGGGCTTTGGTATTCCAACACAGTACTAAATAAGTTTATGCTGTTTATTAACATTAAAATCAATCACAACAATTATCATGTGTTACAGGAAAAATATCATAAGTACAGAAAATACAATTAACAAGGTGGAAAGGGGGGGGGGTGTTTGAAGAAGATTGGTATCGACTACGCCCTTCCCGCTTGTATTAGAAAAAAATAAACCCAGTCCAAAGATAGATAGTTATCAGAAACATAGGTAATGTAACCCAACAGTGAATTTAATTACTCTGAAAGAGGTGTTACAATATTAGGTATGGGTGGTAGAAACAAATCCTGTTATTCCCAATTGTTTTTCCCTTTACTAAGCAAAAGGAAAGGGGGGGGTAAACAGCGTTAACAAGATATCCAACTTAAAGGAACAATGCAGGGTATATAGAAAACGTATTAACCGGTAGGCAAGTTAACAAATGGTTTGCAAAAATTAAATCTCCTGTCATTCATGCACGCTCGTGAGGGCCCACACTCATATGCTCACACTCACTTACCTATTGTAGCATCAGGCACTCCATAGAATTATATAAACAGCAATTACACTCCTGACATATGAAAATGTCTGGTACTTCGATGTCCAGCCCCAGATTTAGCGAGGTTGGCTGATAACAAATATTCCCACTTATCGCCGGACGTGAAGCCTAAGAGTTCTTGTGTTTTATTATATAAAAGGAGTCTATGGGATGGCACTGTCACAGTTCGATACGGGGTGATAATGGAGTGGTCTCTTTAATTTCGCCGCTGGTGGTAAAATTCCTTCAATGCGTGATGATAGCAACTGACCGGTAAGTTTTTAAATCCAGTGAGGAAAAACTAGGCCCAGTCACAGTTCAGGTAAATATGTACTCTCTCACAGCAGAGCAGTGAATAAAATATCGCTACTGGCAACTGTTCTTCTTCCAGTTTATCTTACAGATTGTAATTTAATTTGATGGTTTATTTAAATGTTCTTGGGCGTGCTTTCTTTCATGTAATTATGATAGCTAGGCCGCATCGGACCGCCACAAGATTATATTTAAAATGTTTCATCAATATATCTGGAAGTTTAAGAACCGAGTCTGGAAGACTCTGTATGATTTCTTGCTGGGATCGCAAAGGTTATTACATCATTCTATAGAAAAAGATAGAAAAACCATGACAACATAATCATACCGCAAAAATCAAATAATATTCTAACGCGCGATAAATTTACCGTTAAGACTATTTATATACACTCGCGTATTTAATTATGTATTTAAGAAAACACTTCGCGAGTCTAATGGTTAAAACACACATCTATATATATATAGGACTTAACTAAATTTATTAATTATAAATTCCTTCGCGACTTTAAAAGTTACTTTAGCATTTAAGCATCTATTTTTTTTTTTTAAATATTATAATAGATATATCATTAAATTTACCACTGGGTTTCGTGATGGAAATCTAGAAAAATTTTTTCTATAGTAGTTATTTGGTTTTGTTTAACTATATTTTCTGTGAGGAGATACACAGTTGGATAGTAAGGGAGAGAACTTTTACAAACATTATAAATTATCATAACGGTCGTTTTTAATAAGCTGGAAGTAAAGGGAAATAGCAGTTAAGCATAAATCCCTAAGGGAGATAACTATGAATATTAACGCCCTTTAGATTTACTGAACGAAGAGCAGGACAAACGCACGAGGAAATTGTGAGCGAAGGCAAAGAGTTATGGAACGGAGCTCACTGGGTTGTTATGAAGGAATTAACCGTGAGTTGTGATCGGTGAGTGAACTAAACAACGGACCAATCGTATTGAAGGGATAACGAAGAATGGATCACGGGAATGAATAGAAGGACAGAGAGAAGTCAGTCCCACCAGAAAACTTGACAAGGCAAGACGTGCCTTGCTGGGCTCTCAAGAACAATGAAACCTGTGGTTTATAGGAGGCTCTACAGATGCAGCTAGACTTAGAATTGTAGCGTTAGGAATTCTGGAGAATAGTTTAGATTGTGGTTAACAATTTGTGCTGAACAGATAGGAATAGAATAGGGGTGCATAGTAAGAATGGTGATAGGTGCTGGACTTCTGTTTAAACGGTAAGATGACATTTTTTCTGAACATTTTATAGAATTTCAGGCAACCATTTTTTAGAGGTTGACGACTCCCACATGTAAAAGGGACGTCCACCAGGAGAAGAACATGATGTTCCACAGAGGTATATATTACATTGATTTACAAGAGATGCGCTCTCTCATACATGTTGCTTGACAGATAAACAGCTGATGATAAAATAGACGAGGTATCGTCTCAGGCATGAATAGTTCATCAGAGGTATATATTACATTGATTTACAAGAGATGCACTCTCAATTATTTGCTGATTGCCAGGCAACCCATTGTGTAAATAAACGAGATGTCACCACTGGCATGTCTAAGTAAGAGGAGACCACAGCAGTAGTACTTTGACGAAAACTGATATTATTTATATATTCATGAACTATGTTTAGCTATCGATACTATTTTCAGAGTTAGGTTTGACAGGTCTAGGAATTTGGAAAGTTATGACCTCGAGATATGGAAAAGAAAATGGAGTTGTTGAACCATGCTCAATTGAATATGTTGAATCATTGACATTGTAAATAAACATTTTGTTGGTTTGAAACTTTCTCACACAAGTTGAGTTGGATTATTACAAAGGTGTGGAAGAGCATGAATAATAGCATTTAATTATATAGCAAGGAAAGAAAACCACTAATACGAGGCAGTCGCAAGTCAACAACTAGGAGGAAAGAACGAAGCCTGGGAAGAATAGGAAAGAAAAAAAAACCATACTTCATCCAAGAATCACTACCTCTGGCGGTGATGGCCAGTCAATTAGAGGAACACTTGCTTGGAAGATAAGTCAAATGAATAAATTGATTACTTGAATATAACAACTAGGCCTGCCACAGTCACCTAGTACTTTGCTAATAAGAGAAGATCCGGCACGATCACATATTATCAATTTGGTGCCGTAACAAGTTCTCAACGGTTACAATAGCTAGTGAATCTTAAATCTCTGGCAACCGAATGATAAATGGCTTTCTTCGTGGTCTGTATATATCTAACTGGAATGCAAGATTGGGGGGACATGTTAGAATTTGACACCTTTTTAGATCTCAGGAGACTTTCGGGGTTCTGACCGCCAGACTAAGGAGAGATGCCGCCCCTGGTTTTCCATATCTCCGTTCGCTGCGTCCGCTTCGGCTTTCCCGTTCGCGTCCACTGCGATCGGTTCTGTGGTTAACACAGAGATGCGACATGCCGGCAAGAAACTTGCGTCGTTCGTATCAGGGACCACTACTGCCATTGATAGCATGCCGCTAGTCTTTCCTGAGATCCCTCAGTGCCTGTTTGATCGTGTGCCGCTACTTTCGTTTGATTCTGGCAACGCCCCCACTGGGCCGGCGTACTGACCAAGTTAATGAAAATAACTGCATATGATTGCTCAAGAGATATCCGTGGACGTGATTTAACCTCTCCTTAAATCAATGCGGTAGATAAACTGTCCACATATTAATCAGCAAACGTGTTGACAAGTCTACTCTGCTCAGACCCATATTAATGAGCAAACGTGCAGTTCCACGTTTCTGTTGTGCATAGCTAATGAGTCCAGGTGGAAGCATTCCCGTTTGACGAAAAGTTACCACAATATTCGGGGGCACTGATGTTATCCGAAGGGGTCGTTACGAAGGGTCGTACCATATCATCCAACACTTCAGGGTCAGCTGAGTTCGTCTATCACACAGCTATATCCAGAGAGAACAAAATTAGGTTCTTTAACTCAAATGTGAAGTCAGTCTTGCTGTATGGCTCAGAGACATCGCATGTCTCAAAGAGTATCACCTACAAGCTACAGACATTTGTAAATAGATGTCTCCGACGGATCCTCCGTATAAGATGGCCAGATGTAATAACAAATGTAGAGCTAAGGAAAAGATGCGGGCAAGAGCCAATACAAACAGAAATTAAGGTAAGAAAGTGGGGATGGATAGGACATACACTCAGAAGAGAACAATCAAGCATAGCCAGAATTGCACTTGACTGGAACCCACAGGGGAAAAGAAGAGTTGGTGAGGCCAAAGAGAACTTGGAGAAAAACTGTTGAAGATGAGGGAAGGGAAATTGGAATGACTTGGGCACAGCTGAAAAAGACAGCCGAGAATAGAAATCGATGGAGAGCAACTGTTTATGTCCTATGTTCCACAGGGAACAGTAAGGAATGATGATGATACATACATACATACATACATACATACATACATACATACATACATACATACATACATACATACATACATACATACATACATACATACATACATACATACATACATACATACATACATACATACATACATACATACATATGAATCAGAATGTTCATTCTCCATAAAATACACTGCCATGATATAAAGAAATACAACATACCATATATTAGAATTATAATAATTCAAAACAGTGCGAAGACATATCAAGTACTTTTGATTGTTTAACTTGAATTTTTCCAAAAGGTCATAAATATTACAGCTTTAATATACAGACAATGTGGAGCTGAATATAGTCACAGACCTATTTTTTAAAACCTACAAACAAACAAAAAATAATTGCCCCTTCTTTTTTCGCTCTGTAAGTAGCGTATGAGGACACTGCTGTATCTGGGCAAAATGCCGGAGACATTAACCAAAGCATTTCATGCACTCTTACAAATAGTTGTTTCTGTAACACCGGTGTACAAAGGTGAATGTAAAAGCTCTATGTACCGCGTTGTGTTGGTTGTCTTTCACGATATTTTTATTTATTTATTTATTTCGAGGGGGGGGGGGGGGGGCGCCAGTTGTTCTAATCGTTGTCCCCTTATAGACCCTCACAAGTGGAATATTTTTTTTTTAATTGCTGGGGTTGAAGTTTAAGATCTTTTGTGCAAAACAAAAGAAAAGCCCGTGTACCAGCAGATTACATACATACCAGAATCTTTATTCTCCAGAAAATACATTTATATGTACTGACATGATATAATAAAATACAACATGGCATATAGGAGAATCATTGGAATTTGTATAAAGTAAATTTACATAAATTCATACAGCGTTAATGATGGCTGTTACCACATACATACATACTTACATTATAATTACTTCTATTTCATAAAGTTCGGGCAGATAGGGCTCATGATCCTTGGTTGGTAGCTTATCTAAGAGAAGGAACTCTGAATTCAAACCACCGCTGCCTTGCGGGAATATCCATTTATGGAATTGGCTTCGGGGGTAAACCCTGAGGATAAATCCGGAGTCGGATCCCTAAGGCAGTCTAATGTTGATTCGACATTATTCTGGCAACTCCTGCGACGTGGCTGGTAATAAACTGTATCGGCTACTGCCGTTCCTTTGGATCTACCGGCTGCGTGGAGAGGGGGAACATGCTGCATGGGCAACAGCTTGATCTCCATATAACTGTGCCCAAGCTCGCGCCCTGGAGAGGACACTCCAGCTCACCCTATTGGTGTCGGCAAAACACGGGAAGTAGCAGTTACCGGTTATAAGCATTTTGCCCAATTGGCGTATGGCATGGCGCCAGGGGCTACTTCCGACAGTGGGAGAGGTTCTAGGATCTCACTGGACAACTACCGCCCGCTTCAAGCTAGGCAGCCCCCAGTCAATAAGGTCTTGTCCCGCCACTGTCTGCTTTCCCCATTGGGTGCATGGGGATTAGGGTCAAACCCGAACTGTGGACAGAAAATTTTGCACCAAGCAATTATCGTAATAATATAAATAAGCAAACTCTCATTTGGGATGCTGGAACGTCTCGACTATGTTGACTGGGCTATCCGAAAACTTACAGGACGTAAATGATGTCAGGAAGACAGCCATAATTAATGATGAGCTTAAACGACTTCAGGTGGATATAGCTGCACTTCAGGAAACGCGCCTATTAGCAAGGAAAAGATCTTAATAAAACTAGAGAACACGGACTAGGTTTTGCGGTAAAAAAAATCGCTAACTAAAATGGTAGAACCAGGTAAGAATGGATCAGAACGCCTGTTAACGCTCCGCCTGCAAACTAGCGCAGGTCCCATCACCCTTGTCAGTGTGTATGCTCCTACTCTGTACTCTGCCTCTGAAGCTAAAGATGAGTTCTACGAGAATCTAGCAGCAATCATCAAAAGCATAACTAATCAAAAACAGCTTGTTCTCCTTGGTGATAGTTACGCGAATGTGAGTTAATACTTTCTGTCTGTCACAAGGTTTGAACTCAGTATCATAATTGTTGAATTTGTAACTTTAATGAACGTGATAAGTCTCTTCTCGAGTCCACACAATTTTTAATATACATTTCAAACAGTAGACAGTCCATGGAGGTTGATTATGAAAACATTATATATTAGAATTGAATCATACATCATAAATGCTATCCATGCATTATAGTCCTGGTCCAATAATATGCAACACTATAGTCAGAACGTCGTAACTATATGTACGCGCGGTTGGGACATCCAACGGCCGACAATGAGATTAGACGTCTGGCGATATAAAACGAATGTGGACCATAATTTCATCCTTCCTTGACTTTAGTTAAAAATACTAACCTCGATACATTCCTCTCTTCATAAGAATATCGGACTGACCCATGTCCGTACTGCAATAACATATGTGCGGCAATATCATGCCTACCACTGGAAGGATTATAGGACACGTCTTATCCGTTTGACGGTCATCTAAGAAAAGGGTTGTGGTAACCTAGTCACGGTGCGTGACATACCAACGCATACACGTCATAATCAATCGTGTGTATCGCGTACACTAACTAACAATTATTTACATTATATTAAACGTAGTCACCTATTAATCTTATGCTGTTAACCTCTAGCAGACCATGCCAATAAAATACCTTAACAATTCCCTGTCCACTGGGGGAAAAAAAAAAATCTATTAGATAGATTTTTTTTAACAAAAACCCATCTGAAAAAAATACCAATATGTTAACAATATCAAAAAAAAAATTTAACGAGATTGCGGCATATGGCCTACGACGTTCTGTCTAGAACCAATGTCGTGGTCATGTCGACTAACCAATAGTCATGTAATATATTCATTATTTATATCATAAATAAATATAAATGGTAATGTCGATCTCTAATTAAATAATTAATTAACTTAAAATATTCGTGATAAAATGTCATTTCAGACTAATTTAAAGTGTTAAAATTAAACTAAATAACTATACTAGGTATGGAATAAGAATAAGTTGTTGAAAATCTAATGTAAGAAAAATGAGAGGATCTGTTAAAGAAAGACATAATAACGAATAAAGAATAAATTAGAGAAAGAAAAAAAAAATGATGTATAAATTTAACTAAGTTATGTGTGTTAAACATCAAGTAAGTGTAGTATAAAGTTATGAATACCTTTCTAACTAAGTTAAACAATAGTATGCAATATAATCATGTAATTCTAAGAATATAATCAAAGAATTATGTGAGTTTTTCTTTTCTTTCTTTCATTTTTTTTAAGTTTCATTCATTTTTTTAAAATTCAACTCACTTGTCATTTTAATGTGGATTAGTTTTAAAGAATAATTTAAAGTAATTAACATTGGATATGAAGATCCATTCGTAGTCTTGATCCTTGAATTTCCATTAGACAAAATGTTCAAGTATTCTGAATCACGTTATATAACGAATTAGTTCGACTGGAATGTCATTTATTTTCTCCGAAGTGTTTTGAAACAATGTTGTGACAAATGTAAACCAGGAAAGTCCCGGTGTAAAGACGAATATAGTGTCAATTGATTGCAGTCACTTTGCGTATAATTTGCCTATAGAAAGCAGCTGAGTAAATGGTTCATTCATGTGTCAAAAAGCAACGATGGTGTTATGTTCTTTGATTAAGTTTCTCTGTACATGGTATTGTCTTTGCGACAAACAACGTAAATTAGGAATCGACATCATTAGGATTTCGAGATAATGTATCTGCCAAGATGTTGTCGGATCCTGTGATGTACTCGATTGAAAACTCGAAGGGTTGGAGGAGTATAGCAAATCTGGTCAATTTTGGACTCTTGTGATTTGCTCGTTGTAGTGATGCTACGGCCCTTTGATCGGTTTGTACTACAAAAGGGGCTCCCAGTAGGAATTTTTCTAGTTTGGTTTTCGCCCACACGACGGCTAAGAGTTCGCGATCAACCGTAGAGTACTTCACTTCTGGTGGTTTCAGTTTTCGTGACACGTACAAGTTTGGATGGAGGATGTCGTCATGGTATTGGAGCAAACATGCGCCAATTCCGTAGTTACTCGCATCTGTACGAAGAATGAACTTTTTAGAAGCATCAATTAATCTCAAAATAGGTGGATTTGAAAATATAGAAATTATTTGCCGAAAAATTCTGTCACATTCGTCAGTCCATGTCACTTTCACTGGCATGTTCTTCTTTAGTAATGAGGACAATACAGCAGTGATGGATGACAAGTTAGGTACGAATCTACTGTAATATTGGACTAGACCTAACAAGCTTCTCACTTGTTTCTTCGTTTGAGGAACGGAAATGTTTAAAATTTTTGAAACTGTACTGGGTAATGTTCGGATATATCCAGCTCCAATAATGTGACCCAAAAAAAGTGATCTCATGAAATGCTACCTGTAATTTTGTAGGTTTAGCAGTTAACTTGTACCTTCTCAAGGTATCAAAAACGTATCCAAGACCCAAAAAATGTTCCTCAAAAGATGAACTAAACAAGCATATGTCATCTATATATGTAATAATGTCTGGTCTACCTGAAAAAAATGTGTCGCATCATGCGAACAAAGGTAGCTGGAGCGTTAACCAGCCCAAAAGGCATCACGTTCCACTGGTATAGACCTAGCGGAGTTGAAAACGCTGTGTAGTATTTTGCTTTTTCGGTTAGTGGTATCTGCCAATAACCTTTAGTTAAGTCTATCTTAGTAAATATAGTTGCTGTCGATAGACGTGGCAGTAAGTCATCGAGAAGTGGATGTGGTTCGCTATCAACTATCGTTTGTGCATTTAATTTTCTATAGTCGACGCATAGTCTAATGTTATTGTCCTTCTTTCGAACAATAACTAATGGAGAAGAAAATGGGGAATTACTAGTTTCGATAATTCCTAAAGATAACATCTGTTCAAGTTCCTTAGTAGTTTTAGTAAGAAAGTGTATAGGAACAGAATAAGGATGTACCCGAATTGGAGTATCCTCGTTAAGAGTGATGTCATGATTAATGACTGATGTGCGACCTGGAACATCGGTCAACACATCTGGATAAGATTGTAGCAGATCAGCAATTTTTGATGCTGTTGCGGTGTAACCGACGAAGAGATGGTTACGTCCCGCCAAGATTCGCTAGATTGTACTACAGGTACAGGTAAAGCTAACTGTACCTCAGGAAAGAAGATTCTTCTTCCTGGATAACGGATAAATTAGAAATAGTGACATGTAGGTCTGAAAGTGTCATTCTAATTCATGAAGCATAGCTTGGAGATGTTCATGTCGAGTATGCTATTGCTTAAGCATATTTTTGTGAAATATTTTGTGGTGTCCCTTAATGTCCCGGACATAATCAACATCAGAAATCTTATTGATAACCTGGTAAGGACCATTCCACGAGATTAGTAGTCTATTATTGTTATGTGGCAATAACACATAAGCTTGATCTCCTGGAAATAATTGACGTAATCGTCTATTACTGTTTTGGAAAGTTCTAGCTTTCTCTTTCGCAGCCTCAGATGAATGCTGTTGCCATTTGACAGGCATCAATAATGTTATTCGGAGATTAATTACATATTCATAGGATGACTGAGTGTGTCCTGAGTCATTCAGAATCGATTAATAAAATCTTTTATCAGTCCCATAGGACCTCTTGGAGGAGCGCCAAAGACTAAATGAAACGGAGAGAAGCCAGTTTGTTTGTTCATTTGGCACCTCTCGATAACCGATTAACTCCGCTGGTAGCACTCTGTCCCAGTTATGTGGATGGTTAAACTGTAACTTTATGTAGCATTTGTTTGAGTGTTGTACGGTTAAGTCTTTCTACAAGCACCATTACTCATTGGGTGTTAAATGCTGCTGAGGTTTCTGTCTATTTGCCAAGTCTTCATTACCTCCGTCATAGTCTCAGATATAACATTGAGAAACCATGATCTGACAAAAGTTTTCGAGGAAAACCTACTCTAGAAAAGATGAAGTGTAGTGCATCAGCTACATCTGTGGTGGTGGTTGTTTTTAATGGGATGGCTTCGGGCCATCGTGTGCATAAATCGATGCAAGTGAGAATAAACCTATGTCCTCTGGCTGATGGTAAAAGTGGGCCAATGATATCAATGGCCATTTGGTCGAAAGGTCTCACCGATATATCACAAGCCTGAATAGGCGCCGTGTGAAAGGCTCCCCGTGCTTTCACTTCTTGGCATATCGTACAGGAGCGTACGTACTGTGGAAATATCTCGTGATACTCCTCACGGCCAAAAAAAAGAAGATAAAATACTCGTGAAAACGTGTACGAGTATAAACCCATGTACCTGCACACTTAGAATCATGTGCATGTTGAAGTATGTACCGCCTAAAAGCAATAGGTACCATGACTTGTTGTCTTATCTGAGTTTTATCCATAAAAACATCTTATAAAATGTCTCATTTTTTAATACTAAACCCAAAACTGACTATCTATTTTTGTTCCTAGAAAGATTGTCATCTTTGTTGACCAGCGTAATTAAAAAATTTTGTCAGTGACCTGTCTTCCCTCTCTGTTTTGCAGCAAATGATACTCGGTCAATAGCAGAATGAATCTCGATAATTTCATGATCATTTGTTTCCTTGTTTTCCGTGTCTATAGTCTCTAATTGTTTTGTATGTGCTCTGGTTATTGCTGCATTTCCGATGTATAGATTATTTTTTTCCCATTGAATAATCTCATCTGGTGTGCAATCTTTACTCCCGTGTATGCCTCCCACCATAAGGTCGGCACTTGGGTTTCTTAACATGCATGCTTTAACATTGCCTGTGGAGGAAGGTGTCTTAATGTAAATAATAGCTGTTGGATAATATTCTCTATGGTTCCCCCCAAAAGTCATGCACCTGACATGTTCTCCCAGTTGCACAATTTGGATGAACAAGTGTCTGACGGATTCCGTTCGAGGTCGATCCCGAATCCCTTAAGACTGTGACGATGGATACATTGATTTTTCCTCGGTTGACTATCAGTGATCCTGTTCCGTCATTGACTGCTAGACTGACTTCTGATAGAATATGACCGCAGTTCAGAACTGTCTCTTTTGCTTTCTGAAATATAAGATTACATGTTGGGCCACTATTTGCCACGTTATAAATCAGTGCCAACCACGTAGAAGATGACTGTATTCTGTTATCAATAGTTGAACTCTGAACCCTAGTGGTTGTAGCTGTAGTTACAGCTGCCCCTGTATTATGGTTATAAGTTGTCGATCTACGAGAATGAGAACGATGACGAGAATAATTAGCTTAATTATCCCGTTGTCCTCTATTGTAACTGTTATCTCGATGTCTCGAGTTATAATTATCGCTATTGTTCCACTTGTAATCATTAATTATAGTTATATGATCGATTATAACTTGAGTTTTATCGTGGATTTACTGTTATTTCTTGACTGAGGTGAATAGTTTCTGGTTTGTTGTCGTCCTCTATTAAAGTTATTGTTAAAGTTATTCGGACCCTTATGAAAATTAAGGTCAGGGTGTCCTTTGAACCTACCCCTGTCTACACTGTGTGTTCTAGGTTTGGTATGATTATGATAGGCCATGTTGGAGGCTACAGGACGTGGTCCTCTTATCAATGTGCCAGAAATTATTAGCTTTCGGATGTGCGATCCCAGCTGTGCAGTAATTTACAGAAATTTTTTTCTAACACATCAATAGATTCTGGTTTTCTTTCTTGCAGATAAGCAAAGAATGGTGGGCTGACAGACGATAATACTTTATCCCTCAATAACAAATCGACTAACTTGTCGTAGGATTTGTTGACACCTGCCAGTTCAACCCATCTGTTAAAAGTATTGCGTATGTTAGCAATAAAACCTGTGAAAATCTCTATGTTATCTGGCAAACAAACTTTTTAAAAAAACGCAATTCTACATGCCTCTTCGTTCAAGTGGAAACGACGTCCCCCAGTTAAACAACGTCTTAATGGCCGTACATAGTCTCTGTTGATAGTGTTGGATCTATATTTTGTGCTGCACTTGCAGGTTCGCCATCTAGAAATTCCTTAAGTTTCAGTGCCCATGCCGCTTTGTCAAGGTTATTCACCTTACATATGGCCTCAAAGCGCGCGAGCCACGATGAAAGGTCATCGACGTGTAACTTGAATGAGCGCAGCTTAAAAGTAATAATTACCTTTAAGTTGTGTGGATGAAAGATCCAGATTGAGCAGTATCATTTTTGGGTTGTTGCTGCAGCGCCCTGTGAATTAAGTTTTGCTGTTTCTAATTTTAAGTCGTTGCAATTCCATTTTCTTGCTGCAGTATTGATTTCTTGTCGTTCTCAATTTTTTCTCTTCTTCTAATCCGTTAAGTCCTTAATTTCATTCTTGCTATCTTTCTTTTCCCATCTCCTCTTGCGATCTTAATTAACTCCTGCCTTCATGCTATTCCTCCAGTCTTCTGCCTTATATTTTGCAAATTACAGCCAATGGGCAAGTAAGCCTCGAGAAGTTCTCTCCATTTTTTCCCAAAAATCTTTACCATTTTTAATAAAAATAGTCCTAAGTTAAGCACTTTATTGACTCTGTTAATTATTGTACGTAATTGGTTATGTAATAATCACCAATAAATTTTAAGTAATTATTATACTTATTCAATTTATGAATAGTCGATATAAACAATCCTGATATTGTTGAACTTACTCTGGGTATGTTCAATTTAAATAATTGTAAAATTATCTCACTATTATTTGTAGTATTTCCATACATAGACATACTATGTTGGGAAAATATTACATATATACTCGTTAATATATCATATTTAGTTATGATATTTATCTATTTCGTGTGCTGAATTACTATCATGCGCTTAATAATAAATGGTTTTATTCCTCATGTATTATATCATTCAGTCAGTGATATGTGCTAAGTAATTCATTTAGTTAATGGAAAAATATGTACCAAATAATATACACTATGTCCTTTATATGCAGGACAGACTAAAAAAGTCAAATTATTTTATATAATATATATTTTTATTATTTATATTATGCCTTAATCATGAGCTATAAAGTGCATCGCCCATTTTCTTGGACTTACCACTGCAAATTGGTGCAAAGTCCCTAATTCTCCTTAAAAAGTCATTAAATTTTAATTATATTCATATATACACTCTTATTAAGCAAGAAATTATATTATTAGTGTTAAATCATGAACAGATGAAATGAGGACATACGATACGATGGGTAAACCAAGGATAAACAAACCATATTATCACGAAACAAGACGTTTCTACAATAAAA
The DNA here is from genome assembly GCA_024509875.1 of Oreohelix idahoensis. Classification (NCBI taxonomy): domain Eukaryota; kingdom Metazoa; phylum Mollusca; class Gastropoda; order Stylommatophora; family Oreohelicidae; genus Oreohelix; species Oreohelix idahoensis. Next base: position 5,448 of record JAMPIV010003102.1, on the reverse strand, counting down.
ATTGATATTATGAAACCAAATCTGCAAACCGGAATATAGAGTGTAGGGTGAAGGTTAACTGAATATAGAGTTTAAATCTGCGTACACAAAAAATTAATGACGCAAAACATGGACTCATTGACGGTTATACAAAAAAAAATGAACTGAATAATAGCAAGATCAGAAAGAACAAGATAGATTACTAACATTGTTACCAAACTAAATAGAATTTAAAACTGAATACGATAAAATACACGATTATTTCACCAAAAACTAGACATCTAACATATACTATGAATTAAATGCTGTCCCGAACGAAGCAATCTCCCGAAATGTCATCGTCGCGTTCTCCGCGAAATTGCGATTTAATTCACTACCCTAAAGGGACCGTTCAGAATGAAATATCGGCAAATCCGTAGAGCCATAATTTATTCATTCTGAATCTCCACTCCAGCCTCCCACAAATTAGGCACAGCACAAACAATGAAAACAAATATAACGTGCATATAAAATATTTAGAACGGACATGCCGGCAAAATGTGACTTAGACACAGTGATGTTTCTTATGAATGACAACAGTCACGAACTGAGACTTATCTTTTAACCCGTCGTCCGATGCGATCTTCACCAACGGCCTAGCCTAGAGGATAGGACTGTTTGCTCCTTGTTGGTAAATAATGTCTTTTCAATCCTATGATCTATGAGAAGTTGTATTCTTGAATGAAACATTAGGTGAGCTGGCATCGTCCTTCGATCGTTGGCTTGTACACGGAATATTGTGACGTCACTGATTTTTGCATAGTTACACAAGCCACGTCATGTTCGGAATCATGTGACTTGAACGTTTTCTTGTAATCGTAACAGTCCGTGAAAGTATGTAAACAAGAAAAATTTCTTTCTTCCTTCGTTCCCCAGCAATGGCAACCACTTTTGTTGCGGGGCTTTATACGATTCACTTCTTTTATTGTTGTTGCGGCCCCGTCTTCTATTTCAGTGGTCGTTGTGGAAAGCCACCGTTCTCATTGATTCAATAAGCTTCTTAGTTCTGGTCATTTGATTCATTAATTCTTGATCGTGCTATTGTTGGAATAGTTACGCGAATGTGAGTTAATACTTTCTGTCTGTCACAAGGTTTGAACTCAGTATCATAATTGTTGAATTTGTAAACTTCAATGAACGTGATAAGTCTCTTCTCGAGTCCACACAATTTTTAATATACATTTCAAACAGTAGACAGTCCATGGAGGTTGATTATGAAAACATTATATATTAGAATTGAATCATACATCATAAATGCTATCCATGCATTATAGTCCTGGTCCAATAATATGCAACACTATAGTCAGAACGTCGTAACTGTATGTACGCGCGGTTGGGACATCCAACGGCCGACAATGAGATTAGACGTCTGGCGATATAAAACGAATGTGGACCATAATTTCATCCTTCCTTGACTTTAGTTAAAATTACTAACCTCGATACATTCATCTCTTCATAAGAATATCGGACTGACCCATGTCCGTACTGCAATAACATATGTGCGGCAATATCATGCCTACCACTGGAAGGATTATAGGACACGTCTTATCCGTTTGACGGTCATCTAAGAAAAGGGTGTGGTAACCTAGTCACGGTGCGTGACATACCAACGCATACACGTCATAATCAATCGTGTGTATCGCGTACACTAACTAACAATTATTTACATTATATTAAACGTAGTCACCTATTAATCTTATGCTGTTAACCTCTAGCAGACCATGCCAATAAAATACCTTAACAGGTAGAGACCAAAAATCTAAGTTGTAATGGCAAAAATGCCAATTCTGTGCTTTTAATCAAAATTAAATAATTTATTTCTCAATAACTAAAGGGAATTAGATTGAAAGGGATATCTTGAATCATAGCGCTGATATTGATTAATATAATACCATAAAGATTTCCCATAATAAAACTATCTTGACGTAGAAATATTTATTTTATTAATATTTTCAGTTGGGAAAAAGCACAATTAATTATAAAAAAATTACACATATGAAAACGGGGACAAATAATTAAAAGAAACCTATATAGGAAGATAGAGGACAGTGGTCTGTTTAATAATCACTTTCAATATTAAAAATCGACCCATTAATAACAAAGATATTGTATAAATAAAATTGAGACAGACGAACAAACACACTTCTGAACTGCTCAAGTTTATAGCCTAGGGGAAAAAGTTAAAATTTCTGGACGCGTTTCTGATTGGTTAAGTGGGGTGAGCATAGGGGCAATAAAATTAACATTTTGCCGGGATAGTCCGCCATTTGAAAAATACTATTTGCCAACTTGAGATCAGCGGGAGAGCATTCGTGACCAAGGCTTTCACCGTCTGGACACCAGAACATTTCTGAACTACCCATTTAATGCTAGTCAAGCTTGTGCATATTGTGATCTATTCTTACTTGAGGGTAAGGCAGAATAAGTTTATTTGTAGAAATTAATTAACATGTCGGCCACATAGTTTATTGTGCGCCATATTCGGATACTGCCTATGGGAAAGATTAATGTCACGACGCCTTTAGTAGGAATGCAGTTTTATTGTGAAATTGTGCCAAATGTGTTTGTAAATTTGCCATAACATTTTACGACTGTAAGTCCAAAAGAGAAGAACAGTAATAGTGGCTTCTGGAGTGCCACAGTGTTCAATTAACATCTGACACCATACCTAGAAGTTGAAAAGAAATAAATGACCAGTCACAGGATTTGGGCACCCCTACTGATAGTATGGAAGACAAGACATGCTTCAGGGACAGAGGTTGTGAAGTTGTAACAGATGAGAATACACATCCCTGATTGTAGAAAATGGAGATAAGATCTGGTGCAAATGGTCAGCACACGTGTCTGACCTAGGTAAGCGTACTGTCAATTAGTTGTGGAATTGTTATAAGACAGGCATTATAGGGGAGGAAATGTTCCTTCTCATTACAGGTCATATCACCAGTTAAAAAGCTGTGCAACTATCCTGGAGAAGACAGAAATTGCAGACAGTGGACGCTCACAATACTTGCTGAGCTACAGGCCGTCTTTCTTCCAGAGGGCAGCACTATCGGTGTGATCATAAATACAGTTTGGAGCAACTGGTCTCAGACAGGATATTAAGATAAGTGCCTTACCTGGGCACTTGAGAGCTTATTCTCATAACTAAAATCACAATCCACAACATAGATTTCTTGACCTGGGGTGGATGTAGAAAACAGATCTTCTAACAATAGTTTAGTTACAAGTTCAAGTATTTAAAAAAGACTGTGAGATGCCCAAGAAAGTGACATTTGGTGATACAAGTCATGAACACTTTTCAACATATTGATTTCTATACTGTAAAATAAAAACTTTTCCCGAGTTGATACTTCCTGTCCAAAACATTTAGGTACAGGAAGAATAAAACCATATATATATATATATATATATATATATATATATAATATATATATATATATATATATATATATATATATATAATATATATATATATATATATATATATATATATATATATATATATATATTTGTATATATCTAATTCTGCAACCAGCCTTACTTCATTATTTGTACTAAGTTAAAGTTCTGTTTTACCATTTGTCATACATCATAATAATTGCATTACCCTAGACACATGCCATACACACCCTCACAGATTCTTTATTCAGGTGAGATCTCGGGAGGTGACAGTTAGGGAACAAGAGACTTTCAACATCATCATCTTTTATTTTGGGAACTTGCATAGTCTGACCTCAACTTGATTGTCTATACACCCTTACTCTGTTCAGAGAAGGGGGTATTGCTCATAAGACCAGTCCTTTACCTGGCACTATTCTAGTGTCATCTGACACATCTAATTGTCCAAGGTAACCTATATTCTATACTCCAAAACCTCCTACCACAGTGTCTATCATGACCTCTGCGTGACCAACACCTACTTTCAGACAAAACCCCAGCATAAGGTGTCATGGAGACACCCACGATCCAAGCACTGGCACCAACTGGACCTGATTCTCGTTAGAAGGCCACTTCTCAGGTCTGTGCTCTCCACGCGCTCGTACCATAGTGCAGGCTGTGATACAGATCACTGCTTGGTTTGCTGCAAAATCAGAGCACAACCAAGAAAACTCTATCGTGTCAGACATGAAGGGAAACCACGCATTGATACCAGCAAGATGTCAGACCCTGTCATGATCGCTCAATTTACTGCGATCTTCAAGAAAGTGCTCAGCAGCCCTCAGCATGGTGATACTATTACAGAGAACTGGGAGCATCTACGGAACACCATTCAAAGTACTGCACTTGCCACCTTTGGTAAGAAAACGGCAACGACAAATGTCTGGTTTGATGCTTCATCAGATGTGATGGTACCTGTCATTGAAGCTAAGCGCAGTGCTGCGAATGAATACAAACGTTCACCAAGTGCTAGAACCCTACAGATCCTGAAGGCTACGAGAAGCAAAGTTCAACAAACTGCTCGACGCTGTGCAAATGACTATTGGCTCCAACTCAGTGAGAGCATCCAGACCGCAGCGCAAACAGGCAACATTAGACAAATGTATGACGGTATAAAGAAAGCACTTGGCCCCCCAAAAAGTAAGACGGCACCGCTAAAAACCATCAGTGGAGAGAAGCTAACCGATAAGGGTAAGCAGATGGAGAGGTGGGTCGAGCACTGCTCTGATCTTTACGCTAGAGAAAATACCGTTACGCCTGCAGCTCTTGATGCTGTCAAATGTCTGCCAACTATTTAGGAGCTGGATGCCGAACGAACATTAGAGGAACTCAGCAAGGCAATTGATAGCTTGGCCTCTGCAAAGCACCAGGCAGTAATGGGATTCCTCCTGATTTAATCAAATGCTGTAAGAGCATGCTGTTACATCCCCTGCATAGGATGCTGTGCCAGTGCTGGGAAGAGACAACCATTCCTCAAGACATGCGAGATGTTAAGATTGTAACACTGTATAAAAATAAAGGAGACAGAAGTGATTGCAATAACTACAGAGGCATCTCTCTTCTTAGTATTGTTGGTAAGGTTTTTGCCAAAGTCATCATAATGCGACTACACAAGTTAGCTGAGCGCATATATCCAGAGTCACAGTGTGGATTCCGAGCTGGTAGATCAACAACAGAAATGATCTTCTCTCTCCGTCAGCTTCAGGAAAAATCAAGAGAGCAGAAAAGACCTTTATATATCGCCTTTATAGACCTCACAAAAGCATTTGACCTGGTTAGTAGGGATGGACTCTTCAAAATCCTTCTGAAAGTAGGCAACCCTTCTAAATTGCTGGATATGATAAAGTCATTCCATGACGACATGAAGGGAACAGTCCAATGTGCTGGAAGCACATCACAGCCCTTTGACATACGAAGTGGCGTTAAACAAGGCTGTGTTCTGGCTCCGACCCTCTTCGGGATCTTCTTTGCGTTACTCTTGAAACATGCATT